>VYZT01040883.1:0-57031 GCA_013400735.1 Pomatostomus ruficeps
ACAGATACCGAGGGGGAGGGGGGGAGATATCAAAGCCTGGCCATGAGGTAAACCGAAACTGGTCAGAGCACACCACAACAAATAAATACCCATTTTATTCACTTAATCTTATCTAGCCTCTGTTCTAGGTAGCCTCCCGCTCTCAGGCATCAATGAGAATTAAAGGCATGACCACAACAGAAAACTTCCACAACTAGTTTTGAAAAATAATTTAACAGCTTGAAGTTTGATGGGAAGAAAAGAGATAGAATTGTATTAAAGAAAGAAGTTTTTTAAGAAACCCATCTTTCCAAACTAGTTTCAGACTTTGCCTGTGCCTGGTTCAGTTCTACCCCCAGCCAGAGTGCCTGGCATGAGCTCCCCTGCTGAACCTAATGCCCTTCTTTTGAGCACATCCATGTGGGTTTCTGCCTACATTCCAAAATCCTACCTGGATCCCATGACAGCCTCAGTACTGTGCCTGGGAAGAAAAACAAATGCATCCTGTACTGGGCGTGGACCAATTCACTCACATTTGTGTCATTTATCCCTGAGAAGTGGAGATATTGCCTCACAGATGAAATCAGCTCAGGTCTCCACCTCTTTTTCCAGTAAAGGGCGAACCCTTTCTCTCTAGACAAACAGAAGGAGTGGGCTCACAGAGACCACAGCATCCTTTGCCACTCCAGGCTTGCCCAGGGTAAAGAAGAGGGTCTATGTGTTACTCCAAAAGGAATTTCTCTGCTTCCTGCTTCTTGCCATTCCTGGCCGTTGCAGCCTGAGGTACATCAATGTGTGCTCAGCAAGGGAAAAATGCTGCTGGCCGAGCTGGTGGCTGCGAGATGAAAAAGGCTGATCCGCACAGTGGTTTCTTCTGTCTTCATCTGAATGCTTTCACTTCAGGAACCCCCTCCTTGTTACAGCTGGGAAAGATGTAAACAGAAGCCAGTCCCAGAAAATAATTCTGCCTGTGTCCTGTGTGGAGCCTGCTTGATTTCCTTTCTGCCTTTTACTCCTAATATCAAACCAGGTTGTGTCTCAGCACTGAGTTCGCAGACAATTAGGAGCACAGGTCACCCCCAGTTTCTTCCACTTCATTGGGAGCTCTAATGGCTTTAGCACACAGGTGGAGCAGGATTGTATCTTATCTCATGGAATGAGACACAAGAGGGAGACAAATACCCATGTGGTGCCATTGTGGGCTCATGCCCTTGGAGCCTAGGTAGGAAAACGTATTTCTCAGCTCTTGAGAGGTTTCAAGGTTTTGGATATTTCCCTCACCCAAAGCTGAAATATCCAAAATCCTCAAGAATGAAACATGGAGAAATAAAACGCATGTCAGAAAAAGTTCTATTTTGCAGTTTGAAAGCATTCCATGTCCCATTTGGACTGGGGGGACATGGAGGCGGGGAGAAGTTAATTAGTGCTCATTCACTGAATCATTGGAACATGATATTTCCACCTTTCAAAATATAAAATTTTCCCCCTGGGACCTCATTCTCTTTCCCAAGCAACTGCTGAATTTGGAGAGGCTGTGAAATACAGCCCTTCCTACGGTTTTTGGCTCCTACCGAAAACATGTAATTTGAAAGTTCCCAAGAAATCTAAAAAGACACAGAACTAATTCAAACATGGGATACAATGCCTGCCTTTCATGTCCATAATGTCCCTGTCATGAGCCAAAAATTAGTCTGGATAAACACTGAAGATTTTCATCTGAAGAAAGAAGCTTGAAACTGTGAAGCACAAGAATAAGGATGTAGGAAGAACAGAGCGCATACCTGGCCACCACCTGCTCTAGGTGCCTACAAAAGATACCACAACAAATTCAGGGTTAAAAAGAGCTGCTGCCAGTGTTCAAGTTCATGTGCAGTCCATGGAGGAAGTAAATCTATGGAACAGGATTTACTCCCCGCATTTATGTCCCAGAGCACAAAAAGTAGGGCACATGTATTTCACTCCAGGCCACATTAGCAAAGTATATGAACTCCTGCATGAGCCTAAAGGCTCAAAAATGCTGAAAATATGATCTAGCTGTAAAATAGAACAACCTGAGCCCAGAGCTCAAACATTCCTCATGTGAGGCAATACCTGACTTTCCAGGTCAGTGGGCAAAAGAAATGTGATGTAAATATCTGCAGCTGTAAGCCAAAAAAGGACCCACTGTGAATTCAGCCTGCAGAAGGTAGTCAGTGGAAATTGTCATACGGGAATGGTGTGACATCTGGCTTCATGAGATAGACCATTTGTCTGTACAACCAAAATGAAACACTGATGTGGGAGCACACAAAGATAGGGCATAATACAAGATAAGAACTGCTCTCCTGCTCAACCCAGTGACACAAACAGAGGCTACATGGAGAGTACAAACCATACAGTGCCAGGCTCATTCTCTGGCAACTCTGTCATGGCCCAACCAGAGTTGTCCTATCAAGCTGTTCTAGCTGCCAGTGTTCTGTGGGGCATGTCTGCAGATTTATGCTGGTTCCATGTTGTGCTTGAGAATTACTTGGGAGAAGGTTATTTGCCTTGAGACAGAATATGCCAGAGATTTGTCTTACAATTTAACAGTACAGGCAAATCAGGGCCAATGTCCTTGCTATGTCATTGTTCTGTTTACTAGTATAGATGTGGCATGAGGTGCCAGCTGCAGGGTGATACTTCCTGTAATCCTCATTCTTCTTGATGTCCAAAGTCCCTCCTGAGGCAAGGGATTATTAACTGTGCTTTTAAAAAAGTATAAAAAATGGATCTTTTAAAGAAGTCCAACTGTGACTGCCTGGTCCTCTGTGCTGCTATTTCTACAGCTTTCAATGCTCAAGAATGGCAAGAAGGAAGGAGGTGGTGGTTCATTGCCTAAGAGCTTTCAGGAGCCCAGAGAGTATTTCAAATGTTCCAGTACCCCATTGCCTGTACCAGGCAGCATCCATGGCTCACTGCTCGTGCCAGCATCTGACATGGCAATGCCAGCCAAGTCTGCATGGGGTCATGGGCGGTTACAATGGCATGAGGTTTACAAGAAAACTCTGGAGCCATTTCTGTGTCAGGCAGATATTTCTTAATGAATGTGCTAATAAGCCCAGGAATCGCTTCTCATTTTACACTGTCATAATGGCACCACTATCAGATGAGCTGCATAAGGTTGTGAAATCACAACTAAGCCCTTGGAGTTATGTGGGGGCCTCCCAGCTTTGCAGTCGGGGCACATGGCTTCACCATGTGTAAAAATTGGGGTGAGACCTGTATGCACTTTGTTCTTCGGTGACAGAAAAGTACCTGCAGCACACTGTGTGGTGAGATTAGAGACCAGCAGTAACAGGGGAATGATTGGCTTCAGTGAGACTTGTTGTAAAAGGTTGTTTTCTCCTGTGAAGTTTAAGGAAGTTTTTTTCTCTCCAAAGAAACCCCATGCTGTCCATTTTGAAATCAAAGAGAATTCAGCATTTTCCCAAAAAAAGGGACAGTCAAGCCTGCCAAGTGAAGAGAGGTTTGTTGGCCAGTCTCTTGTGAACCTCAGGGATTCTTGGAAGAGTGATGGCTTTGAAGACTCCAGCATAAATTCATAAAGCATTTTATTTCCCATCTGTCTCCTTATAGCTTTTACCATAGCTTAGATGCTACAGTTTTTCCAAAGGTAGCCCACCAAAAGAAAGTTCCTAAGAGTTTCTTGCCCTGTTAACAATTGGTGTTCACCATCTCTTCCTTTGCAATGTATTTACATGGGAGGTGGAATTTCTAATTAGAGAAAAATCCAACAAAAGGCACACAATTCAGGTCAGGAGGAAAAGGAATGTCAAGAATTTTTTCTTCTCTTTCACTGCATCCCACAAAAAATACTTGGACAGCTTCTCAACATAAGGAGTTGGGAGAATGTATTTACTCTCCCAGCAAAGACAAGAAGCTTCCTTAAAAGCACTACTGTAACATAGCTAAGTGAACATCATGCATTAAGGAATTAAAGAAATTTTCTATGTAGTCATAGCAACCTTTAAAAAACCTGCCTGTGATCTGGTATGTGGTAATGGGGATTTATTGATCAGGACTGCTACATATGTGTGCGAATACATCCATGCACATGTGCATACACATATTGCATTTTGGGGTTTTTTGCTGAGCGTCTCTTTGTCTGGATATCTTCATATAATTCTCACATTTGAAGCTACAAAGTAATGAGAATAATATCAAATGCTCCCACTCTTATTCTCCACTAGGGGAACCCAAATACATCCTGTCTCAAGTAAAGAAATTACGTAATGTTGCAGGTGGAATCAATGACAAAATGTTCCGGTTTATGCTTACCCCTTTTTACTCACTTCCATGACCCCTTCTAACCACAGCAAGTGTTAGGAGCCCTGAAACATTGGTTTGTGGTTTGTTTACTTAAGGATGTGGGGATTAAGTCATGCTGCTGTTGGGGTTTCTTTTTTTTCTTTTTTCCTCTTTTTTGTTGTGCTTTTTAAAAGCAATGGTAGAATCAAGGGATATCTTTTTACCACTCTGCTGCCATCTCATCCATCAACTGCCTCACTGCTTGAGATCCCACCTGTACAATGCTGTCTTGATCCAGATGTCTTTGAACTCCTCCTGTCACAAGTATCTCATTGCTCTTTGCATCATAACCCCTGTCTCCTCCTACCTCCTGAGACCTTTGCAGATACCTACTCCTCTTCAGGATTTACTTCAGCTGTCTGGAGAGCTGCCTTGAGGCCTTCTTTCCCTAGATAATGATTTTTTTTCTTCATTGTACTCTAATTACAATACAGTAATCAATACACAGGTGTGTGTTTTACAGGAATCCATATCACATATCTGTAACAGAGCACAGATGCTAATGCTGGTAGCTGCTGTTGTTCAACATGTTCTTCCATCATCGCTTGTTGTTCCTTACACTGTTTCTGATCTGGTGAACGGCACAGGGGATGGACTTGTCTGTCACAGTTGTGGGCTACCACAAACCTCTGTGGGTCACTGCATTAATCCACTGAGTGAGCCATGCCTCATGCACTTGGTGATTACATCCACTTGTGAAGGAGCACTGCTGCTTCTCCTCTGTATTTCACTGTTCTGCCCCAATCTTGCCATGCCTGGCAAGGCTGGCAGGCAACCGGTGCTGATCTTCAGCTCAAGTTTTTAGTAAGATAGTTCCATAAACACAATGACATCGTATCATGACATCATTGTTCTCCTGTAGGTTTGAATCAGCTTGCTTGCTTTTACAGGAAATTATATGTTCACTGCTGCTTCAACTTAATTGACACCAGGGAAGTGCCACACACATTACTTCCAACATTTAGCTTTCAAGTGCACGAATAAAATTCCCATCATCCATTAGGTACCCACCCAAAACAGGCTTTGCCATCACACAAGTAAAAGCAGCTAAATAAATATAAAAATCAGGTTCAGAGTATAAAAATAAAGTTCAGACTATTACTTCTGGGGGAAGGGTGAAGGCAAAATTACAATACCTTGTGCTATGGGGCCTTCTGGCCTGGTTGAAAACACTTGATGCTATGGTAATACAATACCCATGCCAAGAGATCAAAGTTTTAATGACTCCATCTCCCACCACCCCCAATTCTTCCTAATATTATCCATGATGTAATTGCAGCCTGTAGTATTCATTTTAGCATTGATTGGAAGGGTTTTGCAGAAGAAGAAATAATACTAGAAACTGAAAGTTAATTGTATAAAATGATCTAGATAATGTGAACTAATGCACAAAACTACACATAATAGAAAGAAAACAAAAGAGACATCCTGTTTTGTTCATGGACTACAGGACAGTACAAAAAATCACAAACTTGAAATCCGCATCTCTCTTGAGGGTCTCAGTGACACAAAAGAGTCAAAAGCATTGTATTTGTGGGCTAGATCAGGTTTCACAGGGTCATAAAATGTTAAGGGGTTGGAAGGGACCTTAAAGACCATCCAGTTACACCCCCACTGCCATGTGCAGGGACACCTCCCTCTAGAGCAGGTTGCTCAAGGCCTTATCCAGCCTGGCTTTGAACACTATCTGTCTAAGATTCCTCCCTTCAGATCAATTTAGATCCAACTCTGTTCTACTGCTCCACCAGTAAAGAATAGAGAAAATACTCATAAACTGCTAAGAAGTACTGAAGCCCTCATGATTTGTTGGAAAGGAGGGGCAGAGGGTAAAGGGTAAAGTGTCACAGTTTACAGCCATGTGTTTTCAAATAAAGGCTAATGTGTGCATAGCAGCACTCATTTTACACACCAGTGCCAAAACTGATAAACTGCAAAGTGGTCTTTGCAGTGACACTACATGCAGAGCAGAGCCCTTAAAATCAGGGGCTAAAAAGGTACACTTTGGGCCATCTGTGTCGTAAGTGGGAAATAACTTCCATGACTCTCCCTTTACCACCACCAAAGAAGACTTGGATGAGCTCTGAGTTCAGGATTGAAACTGCTGTTTGACTCTGAACAGGCTTCTACATACAGCAAGCTCTAGACATTTATGTAAACCTTGGCACCTCAAGGCTTCGCCACAACCTCTGGGAATACATTTCTGAGATTTTTATTCAAAGGGTTGAGTTATGCATATGAACTAACACCCTGGATATGATCACTGAGCTAGCTGTAGCACTACAGTCCCATCCCAAATCCTGCAGACATCATCCATAACAGTGCTGTCAACAGTTCATGCACATTTTAAAATGGTCAAAGTGTTTTTCACTATTTTACTGAGAAAAAAAGGGCCCTTGCAACACATAGAAAGACACAGACATATGTCTTTGCATGATTTCAGTAAAAACATGCTTTTCTTATTAAAATGTGGTGCTATTCTGTGATTATAGTAATCTACTTTCCCAGCAAATTTATGACTCAATGTGTGTAAATACTCATCTCAGGGGTCTGCCCTTGTGGTGGCTTTGGCCACCATCAGAATTCTCACCGCATTTGTGTGTGAAGTGCATCAGAGTCATGTGTATAATAGAGTCTCCCTTCTTTCGGCTGCCCTATCCATCTGGGTGCTTGCCAAGTATGCTGGCTGGCCACCTTATTAGCAACAAAAATGGGACTTGAGTCCCAGCAAGACTCTAGTGGAAGCTGGAGGTCTCCCCATTGACTGCAGTGGCATTCCACCACTTCAGCAAGGGCTTTCCAGTGGGTGGTTGTGGACTCTGTTCACCTCAGTTCTGTAGGCTGTGGAGAGCTTTTGATTACACTTAACTTCAGCACAGGCTAAGGGCACTTCACTGTCACTAGATAAATTCATTATATAATGCAGCTCTGTGTATGTGTCATGCTGTCTTGTTGGTTTCTCCATAAGAGAGGTTCATGTATGTGGAAATTTGGTGGGTTTTCAGTGGCAGAGGTAGATTCCTGGCTAACCATGCACCAGGTTGCTAAGCATTTCTCTGGAGTCACAGCTTTCCCAGCAAGGCTACCACATGTTCACAGTCTGGATATGTCTCACCCCAAGCACCAAGCTCTATGTCTAGGCCAAGCCATATGTGACCCCCAACATGCTCCGACACCAGCTGGTCACCCCTATGTGGGATGACACCAAGCCTTAGTAAGAAAGCTGAGCTCGTGTTTCCGAGAAGCAAAGAGAAAGGGAGAAGTTCGCACGGCACGTTGTCACTGCCGGTGGTGTTTTCCAGACTAACAGTAAACTTGGGTTGTTTACTGGATCCCAAACTTTCTTTTCATGTATACAGGAAAACAGATGCTTCCCATTCCTGAGACCTGGGCCTGAGCAGGCTCCCTCAGCAACACCATAGACAGGGGACAAAAAACAGGGCAGCAGAGACATTGCTTCCTGCCTCTGTCTGCTCTGAGCTGGTGATAGAGCATTATCTATCCCACACACTTCTGTGGCCTCCTTGCCAGGGTATCAGGCAGGCTCACAGCGTGCAGTTTGCTTTTCCTGCACTGTAGGAACAGCTGCTGCCTCCGCTCACAAACAGGGAACAGAGGCCGGCACTTGCAAGCTTTGGCTCAAACAGGGGCAGGGATGAGAGAGCTGGGAAGTGAGCCATGTCTCCCACAGCCGGAGCAGGTGGGTGCCCCAGCTACTAGGTTACCTTTCATCTTCCAGCATTAAAGGTCTGGCATGGTCCATCCATAGCCCTATCTTCAGTAAGCCTCAGGTGCAGCCCTCCAATTGATTCATTTATGCCAGCATAAATTAAATTTCAGGCTCTTACAATGAATTAAAGTGGAAAATGTGAAAATAGAGCACAAACTCATGTGTCTGGACATATACTTAATCATTTGACTTCTGGATGGCCACCTATCAGTCTCTTGCCTCTTTGTCTGAAGCAGTGGTGCTGGTCCCTGCCTGTGCTAGGACTGTGATTTATTGTGCCCTTCTGTGGTCTGAAGATCTTTCTGCTTTCTTTCTGAGGAAATTGACATGGGCTGCTTGAGGACGTGATGCACTCACTGTTCCCCTCTCCTGTGACATTTCTTTTTATAAGCAGTTGAATAGTGAAACATATCGGTGTTCATTACTAATTTTGTTATTTATAGTGAGCTGCCACAGATGGAGACTGCAACACCATTCTATCTTTAGGGCGTAGTGCCTGCCTGTCCGTACAGACAATTGGTAATTAGCACAAGAACAAGTTGTTTATCTATTCTCAAACTTTAATAAATAGGATACCAAATTATCCATCAAAATTCAACTCCGTCCCTTTGCCAGATCTCCAGGTTAACTGCTTAATGAATAGAGCTCATCAGTTTGTGCATTTAAGTAAAGACAAAAGGGTCTTTAAAGGAAATTAAATATGCAATAAAAAATAACCAGTTATGTACTGAACAAATAGCATTTAGATCACAATAATCATGAACACAAGACAAGATGAAGGTCACAGGGATGACAAGCAGAAGTGTAGAAGTGGACCAACCAGTATGAAGGGATGTGGTGCATATATCTTAGTTACTCCTGACATGTGCGCTACCTACCAGTACAGCCACCCAGCTCTGAGCCGATCACTCCGAGTGAATCCTTGCATGAGCATGAAACTGGAGAACAAAAGACAGAGAGAGTACTTGAAGTTCTTCAAGAAAAATCCCACATGTACTCTAAGACGACCTTGTATGACTTGGGAGGCAGGAGCCTGCCCAATGGACACACCACATAAGCCAGGGAGAACATACAACCTTTTTTTCTATTTTTATTGCTGATTCTAACCCTTCATTGTTTTGTTTTATTCACTATACCCACCCCTGAAGACAGAGAAGAACAGGCTTTATGAAGAGATGGACTTTGTGAGTTGCACCTAATGGTTGGCCCCACTTCCTTCTCTCCTTGTCCCCCCAACCCTCCCTGCTGGTGGGTGGGGTACACTCACCGTTAAGGCCAAAGCAGTCTGTGTGGAAAAGAACAAACAACCCTTGTCTTTCTCACCATTCATATGTTTTCAGCATCTGAAAGTGTTCACTTACTCAGGCTTGCAACTGTGTTTTACATGCGTATGAGTGTACACACATCCATATGTACAGGGTGGGAAAACTGCTATCACACAGCAGAAGTAGGCCAGCTCTGAGGAATTCTGCCAGGCCTCCATTTTCAATCATATGGGACCCAATAAATAGCTGTTTGATCACTGCCCTACCATCCAGAATAACTTTATTTGGCCTTTTTATTTTCCAGTTTACAGCATCCAAGAAGGGGACAAAAGCTACTCAATAAAAGAAAATGATTCCAAATACAGCGGCTGGAAAAAAAAAAAAACCTAATGAAAAGGTCCTTCTTTTGTCTTTCAGCTGACAACTCCAAATTTTCCTGTAGTGGTCAAGCTGGGACATGCTCATGCTGGCATGGGGAAGGTAAGTAAAAGAAAAAAAATATGTATCTCTAGAAACAGATATATATGTGGCACAGCATTCCTGTGATTACACATGGCATGTGACCAGCCACCAAAGGGGTTAAACCTCCCCACAGCCTATCTGGGTCGCACTGGCTCTTCCTGTGGGAGAAAAGGCCTTTTTGCATTGTCACACACTTGGAGGCAGGCAGTGGTATTGGGTTGGAGGCTGTCTGGGATATGGGAAGGGGGCCTGGTGAAGCGTGGGGGTAAAGCTGGCTGGGCTGAAGTCATTACGTTTGTCTTTTACACATTTTCTTCTCTCCTGAGAGTGGTAGTGTTGTTTATTCAAGCACCCGTAAAGTGCAGCTACACCCCATAGCGTTCACAATGAGGAGCTGTGGCACTGGGCTTCTTGAGTGCATTATGATGACCTTATTCAAAAATCGGGAGCCCTTCAGTTATTTTTTTCCTTCTTGCAAGGAAGAACAAGACCTTACAAAGCAGAGTGGCTGGTTGCCTGCCAAGGAATCCTGAAAACCAGTTCACTACCCAGAAGGGCCTGTTGGTTTTTCCCAGGCTCTCTGGGATCTTTATTCCCCCAGTGAATTAACAGCCCCTGTTTCTTGGGGTGACTGGGCTCCCCTTTCAGTGAGGCACCACCAGTATATTCCTGCTGCACTTGAGTCTCCTCTTTTTTGCACATATCTTTTCAAAAGGCATCCCCTATCTGTCTAAAACTTGGTTTGCTCAGAAGTACAAAATTCTGAGGTATCATCTCTGAATCCAAACGGGTGGTACATGAACTTTGTAACTGATATGCCAGTCTCAGTGTCTCCCTAGAGCAGACAGACCTTCTCCTGGCCTCACACTTTGCCTGAAAAATATATATAGTTACACCAAATTTAAACTTGGTACAGTTTGTTTGCTTGTGCTCTGAAAACAGAAGCCCTTTCTGGCTTGCTGGATTGCATGTGGAAGATCTAATAATCTTTCTTGCTTTGCTTGCAATGTTCCCCTGTCTGGATGGCAGCTGCTGGGGAGGAAGTGGGCACAGATCCCTGTGCCAGTGGTGGAGTTGGCCTTCAGCATCAAGAAACAAACATGTAAATAAGCAGGAAGTATTGGTTAATGTATTGGTGCTGCCTGTGTTAAGCAGGCAGACATCCTAGAGATGCTTGTAGGGAGCCACTAACTTGTTCCCAGGAAGGATTTCATTAGCAAAGACCAATCAGGACAAACCAGGAGGAAAACATCTCACCTGAGACCCTGAAAGCCTGCATGTCTCTGACTGCTCTGCTATCTCACCTATAATGCAGGGAGGGCTTCCTGAGCCTCATGCACCAAGGACCCTTAGTGGCTACAGAAATGAGGGCAGAATCAGAGAAAAGTACTCCAACCTTAACAGCATTTCCAGACAAAACTCTCAGCAGAACATTTAGCTATTGTCTTCGGCACCACACACCAGATCTTCTTCCACCTCTGACTTTCCCTCCCATTTTATTCTTTAATTATATTGGTTTTTGCTGTCATGAGTTAGAAAGAGAGTTTCTTTTCAGACTCTGGGCACAATTGTACCCAGCGGTACAAGGAGGGTATGTAGGAAGTCATTCCAGATAAAGATAGGCTAACAGCCAGCATCTTAGAAGAAAGAATTGGTCTGAGGCCAAGTTTACTTTAGTCCATTATGAAATTAGTGGCCACTAGCAAAGTCTGGATATGGATTGGGGCACAGAGTTTCAACACTGCTCTGTTCAGTAGATGGGGAAGGTACAGGAAGCAAGGGTTGTTGACCTTATGGTTTTAGTTTGGGCCCTTCTCCAGCCTCAAGCAGCCTGAAGGAAAGTTGAGACTCATTAAATTTTCTTTCTTCAGTCTCACTGCATTTCATTGCACAGATCAAAGAGAGAAGAGAGAAAGATAAAATGAAGAATAAATCAGTTGGTTTAAAACACAAGTAACAAGAATTTGTTTCATGCTTTTTTTGAAACAGTAGGGTTCAGGCTCAAGTGGGACTGACAAAAGAAAGCACAGAAAATATCAGGAGAAACACAGAGAAGCAGAATTATGGGTATACTAGAAAAGTAACACCTGACGGTAAAAAAAAAATCAAACCTACAACAAAGTAATTCAGAAGAGGGAAGTTTCCAGAAGACATTATGGTGGTTTTAACCATCATAATGCAAAAGTAATAACCAGTGTGATTACAGAGAGGTAAATTATTTCCTTGCACTGGTCTTCAGAAGTAGAGATGATAGCAGGAAATAGCAGCTCTTTAGCTATAAAATATACATAATATGAAAAGAGAGAGATTTGCTTTTGGTTTGATGAGTGCAATAAAGCACCTGCATCAGGTCATGTTTTGTATTAAAGCAGTGACTGGAGAAACAAAGGATAAAATAACCAACCTATTAGCCAAAGTACACATATGAATATTAAAATAGTACTAACTGCAACAAATGATGCCAAGATAGTGAGCCTTGTATTTGTACCTGTAATTGATGCTTCAAAGGATGTGAGCGTTCAGGTTACAATGTTATTACCAACAGAAATTGTCAAGGAAGTACTTACTTTTTTTTTTTTTGTTATTAATGATAAAATCACATGTAATGGGAGGCACCAACACTTAAAAGAATGAGCAAAGATGGGAAGTCCAGGCACTGTTATTCTTTATTTGTCTGAGGCAGTGGCCAGGAGCCAGAAAAATTCTGGATGCAGAAAAAATGCCTCTCCCCCAAAGAGCTCCACCATCTGCTTGCAGGGAGATTTGTGTCATTTCGCAGTTTTCTTCAGCTTCTGTGTTACAGACCAGAGGAATTCTAATGATTACCTGATACTTATTGCTAATTCATGTTCATAAGGTTTTTGGCACTTTAAGTGCTGAGTGTTTATTATTTTGCAATAATTGGTAGAAGTAGCATAATTATAATAGACTATCATTTTCACATATTGTTTGTTTTGACATAATTTTCACAAAATTCACTCACCACATTTTCTAATCAGAGGGCTGAACAAAGAATCCTCAAAGCTAAAATGAAAAATAACCACATTAGAATTGTACAAAACAGGCTTTATTGACTGCCTTCCCCTTAAGGCTGGGTAATCACAACTGTCTTTAGCTTGGGAGAGGAACAGCTGTTGTTCAGGATCAGAACCAATAGGAGTGGCAGTACAGCATTCGTGAAAGAAATGCTCTTGCCAAGTGATGTGTGCGTGTGAGGTGCATATGGAAATGGGCAAACAAATTGCAATAAAAGGCTTCTTTTGAAATTTCCATTGAGAAACGTGGAAACAACAGCCTCTCTATTAGTTTGAACAGAGACACCAGTAATAGCCTTCACCCAGGAACAGACAATCTTCTAATCTAAAAACAGAACATACACCCCTCAGCCCCTCCCATGATCATCATTATCCTCCTTCCAAAATTTGGAGTCACACTGTGTTTCAGTGGCACTGGAAGATCATAACAAGTGCTCTCTGTGCTGCTGGTCCTGTGCAGTATTGATACAAATAATATATCTGCAGAAATACTGCTTAGACAACTGTTTACAATGGAGTCAGCGGAGAAGGGTATTTCTTATGTTGTACTTAACTTGCTCAGACTCACAGGATCAACAGCACTCAAGGACTCTTCCAGGGAAACCATGGATGGACGCTGAGAGGAGATGTCTTTCCTTGTGCAGAACAGAACTGTTGTTTACCCAGCAGTCCCTCAGAGGTCAAGGTATTTTTAAGCATTGTGCAGTTTGAGCCTACCTACCCCAGAAGTGATTGGGGATCTCTGTTGAATAGGGAGAGCACTGCAGTGAGAAAGGAATAGCACTTCTTCGTGACTCCGGATCTCATAATGCCAGACCCCATGGAATAGAATAAAGCTCCGAGTGTGTTAGTATTTGCCATTTGTGTGCTAACATGACCCTAAAGTGCCCTAGGAACAGAGCCCAGTGCTGCAAGTTCACTCAAAGAGCCTCTTCACCTCTTCCTGATCAGATCAGGAGAAGGAAAGGACTGCCAGATCTACAAAGAGAGGAAAACCAGTATCTGTTCGTATGACTTCACATATATTTATGTTAATCTTATGTATATATCTATATTTTGCTACTCCTACTTTATTTTTAGACCTCTCTAATTAAGTCAGTTTAAGAGTCACCCCCTGTCCCCTCCTGCCCCATAATTATGAAAACACCTTCCCAGTACAAATCCTGGCTCAGATGAATTTATTACATTGTAGAAGAAAAACTTGTTGTTCATAATAATATCGTCAGAGTTATTTTCTCTCTTACTGGATGGGAAAGGCTTCTCTGCTTCTTTTTTTTTTCCCTGGTATAAATATAGCACAAACTAAACAGAGCCACTCTGTAATGTAAAAATACTGCAAGGTTTTTATCAGGAAGGACAGCTCGTCACCTTGTCTCTCTCGAGACTGGAAATAGAATGTTCCAAAAGTGAGAGCTTTGAAAATCCAGTGGGCTAAAGAGGAAAGGAACGGGAAAGGGCTGCCTCAGTTTGTCAAGGAACAAATATTTTCTTTTAGAGAAGATAAATAATGACTTGACATGTAACATTCATTCACAACAGAGCAGCCCAATCACTGCATTCCCACTGACTCATGACTGAGGATGTTCCAAATGTCTTGAAAATAGCAAAAACATCCCCAATTCTTGCACATCAGTCTGAAAGCTTTTGCTGGACACAGGAATCAGTGGCTGACCCAGGGCACCAAGGACCAAAGCGGCCAAGACCTGGCCTCTGTATTAGGAAGGTTTAATGCATTAAAGACATCATCTGGGGAACTTTAGTGTGAGGATAATACGGAACTGCAGACCCCATTGTGACTTTACTATTTTGGGGTGGGTCAGAGTTAAGCCTAAACCGATTGTGTGTTGGTTGGATGGGATATTTTCTGAGAAGGGGGTATAATCTGGGGGAGGAAAGGAGAGATTCAGGAAACGGTCTGCACAGAACTGATCCTGAAGACCCACTATCCCAAGAAGGTAAGGTCCCTACAGAAAGGCTGAGAGCAGGTTGAGATGGATCAAAAATCACAAGCTTTGTGTGGCTGCACCAGTTCCTCTGGAGGAAAACACTCAGACCGTGCATTTTCACAAGCCTACCAAGACTTGGTTAAACACCACATTGCCAAGCCCAGCCCTGGCTCAGCCTTGGACACTCACCTTCCAGCTGAATCTGGCTCTAGCCTCAGCTTGGACACAGAAAGCACTGCTGCAAGTTATCTCCCAAGCGATGTGTGTTTCGCCTACAAGGCAGAGTTAACCTCAAAGGCAGAGTTCACACTGGATGACACTCCAGAAAGGCAAGGCTAGGGCAGCCCTGGCAGATTGAGATAATGATGGCACTTTGGCTAACTGATTATTTTTTCATGTGGCCACATAGTGAAAGAAGAAGGGGACTGCAAAGCAATACATTGCAGTGCTTAGGCTAAAGATGAGGGAGGAGTGCTGTAGCCCTGGGACCCTGGTGTCCAGGAACATCCAGGATGGACAAGAGGCAGCAGATTAGGGAACTGTGAGACAGAGGAAGCAGAAGTTTCTACCTAGATAGACCCCTCACTGAAGGATCCTGTGCTCACACGGATCTCAGGTGTGGCTCAGACTGCCGAGGGAATTGTCACAACGGGGTTTTAATCCTGCCAGAACCCATCCAAAATCCTGCCTTGCAAGAAGGCCTCAAAACAAAGTCTGCAGCAGGGATAAGGCAGAATGTTTCTTCCTGACCTTCCCCTTGGACTGCTCTCCAGCCAAGGGCAGAAAGGTCAGTGCTGCTTGGGCAGGCTGAGGATGGCAACAGGTACCAGGTGCAGGTCATGTAGTATCAGCCTCTGAGATGCCACCACAAGGCGAACGGATGGTCACATCTGTGTGGGTATGGCCCCAGCAATCCAGCCAGACTCCCCTTTTCAACACAGAGTACACTAGGGCATCGCTGCTGCCTGGGTTAGAGAGAGAGAAGAAGGGAGCCAGAAGGGAAGGAGGAACTGTACCAGAAAAGGCATTTGTCAAAACAATGGCCCAAACCCTTCTTAACAGGTCACTAAAACACTACAGCAAACAGCAACTTATGGCTTCAGAATGAGACTATTGCTGCTCAAACAGCCAGCACAGCTAAGCAAACAGGTGGCCAGGGCAGGCGCTGTTTGTGCTCACTGTTTGCATTCCTCTATGCAGTTAATGGAATATAGCATTTATCCTAAGAAGGTTGCAAAATATAGAGAGGGGGAAAAATGTCTTCCTGTTGGTTTCTTTCCAACTTCTTTTATCAGTTTCATGTATTGGCCAACCTGCCATTTTAGAAAACAGATTTGTCTCTTGTTAGGTAAATTGGTAACTTTGCTCTGGAATGATTTTTAATAGTCCCTTCTTAAATAATGCCCTCTGGTGTCACACTACATCCATCCTGGCTTTGGTTATGTCTGGGATTTTTTCTTCTGTTGGGAGAATGGATATCTTATTGACATCTAAAAGGGTTACAAGGCAGGAGGGAATGTATTATGCAAAATTTAAAAGTAGAAAGCTAATAAAATGGTGGACTCAATAGATAAGGCAGGAAAATAAATCTAATTTGACTGTAACTTGAGTGCCTCCTGTTTTTGAAGTAATAACCGTACCCTGGGATAAACCAGCATTAACCCAGAACACGGCTGTTATTTTGTCAAATTTGGCTGGCTCTAACAATTAACAAATGGTGGCTCAGATTTCAGCTTTGGTGTAGTGATTATTTTGATGCCTGGTGGGAAATAAGGCTGTGATCTCCTTAAAAGGGACTTCGGTGAGTTGCTTTCTCTGAAAAGTCCATGGGAAGTACTCTGGCACAGGCCAGGGAAGATGCCAGAGCTGTTTCCTGAGGACCTCACAGTGGTGTAGCACTGTGGGAGTCATCTTCTTTACTTTTCATTTCTTACTTTGTGTCCTTGGTGAGTCCCCCCTCTTTATTAACCCAGCCAAAAGTCCTCAGGCCCATTAGAGAGAACACTTTCAAGTGCTTTCCTTCTCTCCCCATAAGGAAGGGGTGGTGGAGAGGAGGAAGAAATGGACCTGTCCTTTCTACAGCATGCTATATTTTTGAGGAAAAATTACATTTAATAGGATGAGCTCCTTTCTAGCAATAACAATATGGTCTAATTTCAGTCTGGAGGGGGAAGCTGCATCCTTTCCTCTGCTCTGGGACATCCTGGGCTGAGGATGCAAACATTTCAGTTCGGGCCCAAAGACATCTGTTGCACAAGTACAGCACTTTGTTTCAAATCCCACAAACGTCCTTGTTCCAAGTAGGTCATTATACAATGGCTTTTGTATTTTCTCACTCTCAAAAAGGTCCGTGAGAATGTGTTGTAACACCGTGTCAGTGTCGCCTGCCCTTGCAGTCCCTCCTGTGATCATCTCATCTGGGTGGGACTCTCTTGCTTGATGTCATTCAGCCCAGGGCAGCTCTTATCAGTGCAACAAAAATACCCAGCTCCAACACAGCCTGTATTGTTCCCTCTGGTATTTTGCAAGTCCAGGCTCTGGGTTCCCTCTCCCCGCTGCCTCCAGGGCATTCTTACCACCTCACCCTTCCCTGCACATCCCCATTCAGACAGAGAGGTAAACAAAACAGCCTAGAGCAAGGCTGCTCCTCCTGGACGCCGTGTGATGGTTGCCTTCACATATCCCCTTTGTGTTTGTTATTTCCTTTTTCTTTCTCTGGTACCCTCCCTTCCCACCGATGGCCATCATCTCCCTCTGCTCCCTTCCTCAGCAGTTCCTGGATAGTGAGACCACAGCCCTCACCACAGCAAAAGGGAGAACGACTAGGGGTGTTTGGTGGTCAGCAATAGGAGAAGCAAAGAAAAGTTCTTTTTCCTATTCAGGTATCTAGAAATGGTCACGGGTCAAACTGGTTGCACTTTTCACCTTCTCCACAACTGTTCAGGTTTTGAGAGCTTTTCTGCAACAGGATGTGGCCAAATCTTTGGCCTATGTGTAAGCTGGCACTTACACAAAACCATCTAAACAGAGTAAAATGGATTAGCAACAAGCTTGTCCTCTGTTCCCTGGTGAAGATGGCTCCCACCCTCCCATGGCTGAAGGCAGATATGCAAAACCACTTGTTTGTTCTTTGCAAAGAAACACCAAATACCACTGCGTGTTTCCTCCAGCTGGCTCCACACAGTCTGGCATCACCCTCCTTTAACACACAGTGACGCAGCTGGGAAGCTCTTCTGGAGAAGAGACTGATGGATTGTCACCAGTCAGTGCACACTTAGCAAAGCAGGATTGCAATCTCCAGCAGTGGTCTCAAAGCATTACCAGAATACAAAGTGAGGGTAATAACGTAAGGAAAGTCACTTGCTCATCCTTTTCATACAGTCTTGGTCTTTTTTCCACAAATTAATCCACTCTTCCTGCATATGTCCAGCCCTAAGGAGCAAGACTTGTACAGGTTTCTCTGATGCAGCAAACAAGTGTTTGCCAACACACTAAAAGCCATGGTTAAAGGTATGAGTGAGGTGAAGTTGTCCTCTATGTTCTTGTTACCTGCTTGTTCAGGTTTGCTTTCCCAAATCAATGAGCTTTTGTAGAGGTTTGATTATATCATTAGAACTTCTACTGTTTTGGTCCTTCCTCATTCCTCCCTTTTTTTAACAAGATACAGAGCATTTCCCAGAACCGAATACAGATCTGTGGAAAGCCATCTGCCCAGAAAAACTGTGTCTCATAGGTCAACTGCTCTCTCGTTTCCAAGTGCTACTCAACTCTAACACCCAGCCAGCTGTCCTACCCACATGCCCATTCCTTCACACTCACACAAGTCTCCCCAAGAGTCACAAACTCCCCCAGAGACGTCCTTTTCCTTCAGAGTTTGTGTCCAGTTGAGAAACCTGCTCCACTCCTCAAAGAAAGTCTGGAGGGGGGTAATGTGAAATGCCGGGGAACTGAAGCCTAGAGGTGGCAGACAATCTGTTCTCATGTTGATTTCCTGGCATTGGTTTGTATTTCCTGACCACCCAAAATACTCTGTTTTCATCTGTCCAAACATGGGAAATAGCAGTTCCAAAATTTGAGTGAAGTAATGCCTCTTAAGAGATTGAATATTTTTCTGAAGCATCCTAAAAGCAAAGAGCATTAGCAAGAGCCACTTGGGCAAAGGTCTAGCTGCCTCTCTGGTGCCAGGTTTACCAGGGCTGGTGCATGAGGAAGGAGAATGGGATGAATTTACTTTGGGTTGGTTTGTTCAGGGGAACTTTTCTCTTTAAATCACAGAAGCCCTGCTCTGTCCTCAGCTGTGTCTGTGTGGGGTTTAACTGACATTGTGCTATTCAGGTGCAGAGATGACTTCTGCTTACAAAGTATTCATGTTCTTTTTGCTCTTGTCTCTTTTTCACTGGATTTTGATAATCAAGGTCAAAGTTGAGAACCAGCATGACTTCCGGGACATGGCCAGCATAGTAGCCATGGCAAAAACCTATGCCACCACCGAGCCATTCATTGACTCCAAATATGACATCCGAATCCAGAAAATTGGCAGCAACTACAAGGCTTACATGTGAGTGCATGGCTATGCCAGAGCGAGACGGGGAGGAGACAGTGCTGTGGATGTGATTGAGTCAGTGTCTGCTCTGGGCAGGAGTAGGTAGCTGACTTAATTTCCTTGAAGAATAACCCTGCTGTTCTACTCCCACCTCTGAGCTGAGATCCCTCATCCACCAATCACCCTCTCCATTAGTCACTGTCAGGTCATTGTTTCTGGAATGTAAGTCTCTGTCTGTTTCTGAGATTCAGTTAGTTCCCACTATAATGACTTTGCTCTGCCATCACCCCTCCATCCTGTTGTTGAAGGTCTCATCTTTCCCAGCAAAATCCTCCGGCTCCAAGTACCCTCTAGTGGGAACTGAACCCACCCCCTTTTCACCTGGGGGAAAAATAAAAAAGATTGAGCCAGCCGCAGCCCCTGCAGTCTTACAGTGTCCAGGCCACAGCAACAGCCCATCTTTCAGCCCACAGCAGCACCCTGTCCTCTCCCCACCTGGAGATCACAGCACCACGGTCCCACAAGGAGCACAGAGCACTGTGTATGAACAGCCAGAGCCGGGGCAGCATGCAGGTTTCTGTGGGCATTTTGCATGTGCACTCCTTGATGCATACAGAGGAGGGAGAGGTGAGATGTAACCGCATGAGTCAGTAAGACACCTGTTTCTTCTTACTACAAACCAGTAAATGAAAAAAGCCACACAGCACAGCTTTTCCAGAAGCTCCTTATCCAGCCACAGAATTCTGGACAAGTAGTCAGCTCCAGCAGTACATTCTTCAGGTCGCCAGATAAACTGCATATGTTACCTAATACTCACAACATTGTGACTTTTGGGTCTATGTGTACAAACCTCCAGGCCATAGTTCTGCTGAAACTTAGTTAAACAAGATAATCAAATGTACAGAATCATGTATTTTTCAGCTACAACTGCCTGAAATTCCCATTTGGATTCCTAGCACAGAGATATTTAAGAAAACTAGATAATGACTGAGTCACATTCTTCACAGGAAGGAAGGACCTGTGGGACACTTGCCTACTTCATGTGATCTCAATGAGAGAAAATTTATTTTTAATTTAATCAGGCCAACAATAGCACAGTTGCCTAATATTACATTAACATCTCAGAGAGTCTGGCTTAAATTGGCAAAAGGAAAGAAGGTTTAAAATATCAATTAAAATTCCCTATTCCTGCCAACACACCCAGCCTTGGCTCCAGAGCCTGCTCCCCAAATGCCTCTAACTGAAACAAAGGCCCAGTTAGCCTGACCATATTCTCTTCTCACTTATTATTCGCACTCACCATGCACTCATCCAGAACAAGGATCAGAAATAATACCAGATGATTGAGGAAAGAAAGCAGTCACCCTGAGACCTAATCCCACTTGGGAGTATAGCTGCACAAACAATTGTTTGCTAAAGGAACAATGTTTTCATATGAAAACGGTCATGAACAGAGAACACCTTAATGAGAAATGAAGCTCATTAGCAAAGAAAGCAAACAGCAAGATTCACCCAGTGACTTGCTAACCCAGGAGATTGATTTAGATTGAGAGAACCATGTACGGATGTGAGCTTGGGAGAGCAGTATAGTCAGTCCCACCAGAGACTGTTCCTTCCGCCCCAGCATTAGACAAAATAGGTTATTTCTATGGTATAAATAAGTCCCTACTATGTCTGAGGACAGAGGTAAAAGCACCCAAAATATCAGAGCTCTCACTGATGTCCCAAATAGGAGACTCAAACCCATTAGTCATGCTAGCAAATCTCAGCCTTAAAGGCAATTCCAGCATCTGCAGTAGCGTCATACTAGGTGACTTACTTTGATCTGTGAGCCATGGAATCTATCCAGTAATTTTATACCTTCACCCACACATATAGACTTTAAAAGCCCCTTTTTATTCTGAAAAAAGTCTGCACTGAAATTCTCCAGAATATGTTTACTTTGCACCAAGCCTGTGCCAGAGGGAGGATGCTGAAGGGTGAGTCATGCATTCCTCCCTGCCCAGATGTTCAATGCACTTCCTTCCAGCCCATGATCCAAGGCTTCAGATCCACTTCCCATTGACTTCAGTGCAGTGGCTCCAGATTTACGCTGCTAACAAACTCCTATTTAGCCCATGCCTTGGGCCAGCCTGAAAATAGCAGATAAGCAGCATATGATACATGCCTAAAATTCCACCAACTGTATTTGACTACCAGTGTAATACTGGTGAAGAGAAAACATGAAAACATCTCATGTTACAGGGGAAATTGGGGCAGAAATTATGCTTCCACACTCACCCCAACTGGAGGCAAATAGGGGGATCATTTCCAGTTAAGACTCATGAAATGTTGTTCACTTTGAATTAAGCCAGCAGCTACTGAGTTTCAGGCATGGGATATTCTTGCCACCAGCTCTTAGTAAGAGGGTAATACCCTTCCTTTGTAGTTTCATGAGCAGGATTTCTGATCTTGTCACCTCCAGTGCAGTTCACTGTGCTCTGCAGGGGATACCACATCAACTGTGTCTAAACTAGAGCTACTTTTGGACAGAAGTGGCCCCGTTAGAGATTGTGAGTATAGGACACCAACTGCTCTTGATCTGCTCGTTTATCCACCCATCCTAAACAATGCTGAAGGTGTTTGTGAAGGTCACAAATCTGTTTGAGCAACTGATCTCTAAAAGTCTGGGGTCCTCCTTTAAGATATTGACTGTACATGTGGCCCCCTGATGTTTAGGATGGTTGGAAGCACTTCAGCTTTCAGTCCCTAAGAGAAATGGGGTTTGAGGCAGAACATCCTTAGGAATTATTTTTTTCTTCAGTGTCCTTTTTCACCTCATACAATACAAAAAAGAAAATAGAAAAGAAGCTGTATGAGAAGCAGCTGAGGTCACTTGGTCTGCTCAGCCTGGAGAAGAGGAGACTGAGGGGAGACCTCCTAACAGTCTACAACTTCCTCATGAGAGGAAGAGGAAGGGCGGACACTGATCTCTTCTCTCTGGTGACCGGAGACAGACCCTGGGGGAATGGCCTGAAGTTGTGTTGGGAGGTTTAGGTTGGAAAACAGGAGAAGTTCTTTACCCGGGGGGCGGTTGGGCACTGGAACAGGTCCCCAGGGAAGGGGTCACAGCACCAGCCTGACAGAGCTTAAGAAGCATTTGGAAAACACTCACAGGCACTTGGTGTAACTCTTGGGCACGGTGCTGTGCAGGGCCAGGAGTTGGGATTGATGATCCGTTTGGGTCCCTTCCAACTAAGAATATGCAGTGATTCTGTGATTCTGTAAGTTTGGGGGCACAGCTGACACCTGAACTACTCAGACATGCTTGGAAGGGAGTGAGCTTAAGAGAGGCTGTGGTGTAGGGTTTGGTGTCTGAACCAGTGGGCTTCAAATAAAACTCTTCCGTTTCAAAACAGCAAAGTTCCCTAACAGGAAAGTTAGGAATACAACAGAGAGATGTATTTTAAATCTTATGCCCAATATTGGCTCAAGATGGATAGGCATAAACAAGTTCAACAATGGCTTGAGCAGAGTTCTTATTTTGGGAGCTTTCCCATGTCAAATTTCCTTGTAAAACTGTCAAGCTGTGGTTTCATTTTCTTAGGGACAACAGAGCTGCTTACATTTGGTATGCCAGGTACATTTTCTAAACACTAGTATCAAATCATCTTGTCACTAATGAGACTCCAGGAGTTCCCACCAGTACTAATGGGATTTTGGATGTCCTCTGCCATTGCAGGGCAATTTTCTGTTAAAAATAAATGTTAACAAAGAGTGGTTCTTTCCACTGCATAACTGAAAAACATAATCCTAAGAATTCCACATCAAAAGAGAAAGAAAGGCTCAGGATTGAACACTGACCATTCAGGCCATCAAAGGGCACATGATAGTCCAAGCTTGAGGAGGAATCAATTACTTTGCTTAGAAAGTAGGGCAGCAAAATGGATGTAGGTTCAAGGCAACATAAGTCAACTATGTGGAAACACAGTTATTCGACACAGTAATAATTCTTCTCCCCACTCCACTCCTTTAAACATGGTTACAAAGATAATTTAGATTTCATAGCACCTATACGTACCAGTCTAGAGAAAAACTGGAAAAAGCACTCCAGGGTGTGTCTCACAAGAGTAAAGGAGAACCTTAGGTAGTCAGCTATAATGATCCAAGTTCATAGTCTAGCAGGACATCAGTATTACCACTGCTGAACATAGTTTTGCAAATTCAGTGTCTTTTGCACATGATGCTGAAAATGTGAGAGAACTGGCAGCAAGGGCTCCCACAACCTCATATTGAAGTGTTGGATCACACCTCATACTCCCCTCATAATCTCCACCTATATCTTCTTCAGCATCCTGTCAGCTTGTTGACTTGTCCTAGCTTGTACACTATGGAAGCGTTATCTGGAGCATTGTCAGAGCAGGCTGCCCAATGTGTGCCTTGGGCCTAAGGTCAAGAAAAGGAAAATTTTCACTCCTGATGGATGATGGTGAAACCCAGAATTTTCCAGCAACAGTACCTTTTTTTGGAAATTAACTATCAGTTGCAGCTAATGAAACTCCAAAGATTTTGAAATAAGAAATTCTCTAAGTCCAAACAGAGTGAGCCACCAACAAGTCAATGAAAAGTCAGTGAAAAGATGGTATGATAATATATTCTATGACATCAGTACCACTGAAATCAAATTGAAGTGGACCCAGAAGTATAATTGAAATAAAATTTAAGTAGACCCAGAATGTCAGAGCTGACATTTTGTGAAGACGTTCAGCAAATATTTGCCTGGAGAGCTTCTGTTCCATGGATGGAGGATGCTACCATTATCCTAGAGATCTTTTACACACATTTCAGCTCCCCTAGGTCAGATGTACAAAGAAAGAAAGTACTCACAGAGCCTGATGTGTGCTCAAGATTCCTTGGAGGTTTCTCTGTCTAAATCCTCAGTCAGTTTTTCATGAGTCTGAACAACATATCCTGTAAGGCGTGTTGTTCAAGAAGGATTTGGAAAGGCTTCTGGGAGGAAGAACCTCACCTCATCCCCTCCTATACAAGCACAGAGTCAAGAAGGAGGACTACAGTATGCAGGAGGATGGGTCAGGAGTCTATTTTCATGTTCAGGTTATGTTTTTGGTTTGTTTTCCTAGGAGGACTTCCATCTCTGGAAACTGGAAGGCAAACACGGGTTCTGCAATGCTAGAACAGATTGCAATGACAGAGAGGTAAGGAAGAGTGTTTCAAGACAGTATTAGCTATTCCTGGGTTAGAAGGGAGGAATTGTATTTCCAACTTTGGTTAATTGAAAGAACTGGTAAGTGAGGTCACCTGGGAGGCTGGTGAAGAGCTTAAAAGACTAAGTGTTTTCTTAAAAATTACTAAGGACACAAAGGCAAACTGTCCTGTTTTGAAGAACAGACTGAAAGGACAGCTAGAAACCAACATTGCTAAATCATTAGATCTTTAGTGAATGCAACCACAGGAAACAAGACTAGCATGCTAGGTCAAGCACACCAGTACAGACATGTAGGGATAAAATCAGAAAGGTCAAAGCATAAAACACAAAGTAACATGAAGTTATTCTAAGTACATTACTAATGAAAGGCAAGCACAGAAAAGTGTTTTTCTTCTGCTTAACGGAGGAAAAAAACTGTCAGCTGAAGTGCTGAAAGTTTTAGTCTCACAAAAGTGGTCACTGTCGTAGCTAAGGTCTTCTCACTGCTGAACAGAGCAGAAAGAATACCCTCAAGCATCTTACAGACTAAAATTTGCAGATGCTACTTCCATGTATTCAAATCACTGGGATATTTGCTAATATTGCAGTATGACACTGTGGACTCATGCTTTGCTGTAACTCCTATTCTATTCTGCAGAACTAATATTTGTTCTCCTCACTTTTCTCCATCCCATCTAGGTAGATTATCCATAGATTTATAGAATCCATAGATTACATGTAGCCATTCATCCCCAGTGAATTTCAGATTTTTTCAGATTATACCTTCAATTTGTGAGGATCATGATTAATTCTGACTGTCCAGTTTTGGGCACCACATTTGAAAAGAAATAGCAAGGAGCTGGAGAAAGTCCAAAGGACAGTATTCAGAGAAAACCTAATGAACTGTTGAGAAAAACATATAACACTTGTTTGTAGTTTTATGTATTTTCCCACCTTTTTCAGTTAGCAGACCACTGGTATTTTTCCAGTAGATGTGTAGAATAAAGCACAATGAATCCCTGCTTGCAGTGCAAACGTTCACTCTCCTTCCTTACCTGTTACAGACCTGGAAGAAGTTGCCCACAAACTGAACATCACTTCATCAAAAAGATAAAAAAACCATAAGAGTATAGGATCTTTAAATATATGAAAGCCTGTTAATAGGCATTTCTCACTACTTACATTACAAGTATAATACTGTAAGAAAAAAAATTACAGCAGAAAAGGTTCCTTTGAACATTTCCTATATTTTCTTACAGTAAGGATAGCATAGCACTGAAATCGATTCTCTGAAAGAGATGGCAAATCTCTGTCCTCTTTCACACCAGATTAAAGAAATATCTCCTCTTGGGAACACAAGAGCTGTGCAGGCAATCATCTAAGGTCCCTCCTTCACCTTTAGTTCTGTGAAACAGGGAAGCCAAGCCCCAAATCAGATGCTGAAGGTGACTCTGCAAGACTCTAATAGTACTGTGGGAAGTGGACATGATGATGCATCCTGGCTGTTTATAATACAGCTGAAGCTAGAGACATGAAGGGTAGACATTACCTTGTTGCAGTACTGTAAGACTAAAACCCAGATTACTGTCAGCCTCCAACACTGCATTTTGGAGGTTCATTTTGTAGACATAGTACCACAATTAACCACTCTAGCCTTATTCAGCCATAAATGCAACAAACCCTGTTGAAATCTGTGAGTTGGCAGTACATGAAACAAGGCAGGAATGTGCCCAAATGCTCTGATGAGTAGGAGCAACCTGAAGTACCTACTATACTGTAGTACAAAGGATTGACACATTCAGGTAATGCAGAAAAGACAGTAAAATGCAATGCCTGGTGTATGTGCCTAAATATGCTCTTCTTCCCCATAATATTGCTATTACATCCCAGCAACCCTGATGCTTCCTTTGGCCAACAAACACTGAAGATGTGTAGCTATCAGAGTCTCTGGCATGAACAACAATTCCCTGAGCCTGGCTGCTGAACTCAGATCCCTAGAGATGTTCCTCAGGAACACAGGTGCTTCCCACAATGGTGCCCCTTGATGTGGGGCCATAGCAGTGCATGAGGGAGGTTCTCTGTGCCTCCTGTCTGGCTCATGCAGTCCATAGTTCTCCTCCTGCTTATGCCACTGACTCCTCCTCAGGCACTGTCTTCCTTGGGGGTCCAGGGTGAACACACTTGGTCTCCTCATTAGGGATAAAAGAGCATCGGTAATCATATGTCATAAGTTTGCTTCTTCCCAGAGACATTGTGTTCACACAAGTTGATCATTATATTGTCACACTATGGGGACTCTGGCTGGCTTCAAGGATGTAAATTTGTTCTTTAGCCAGAACAGCTCTTCCCCCAGTCCCTGTAGGGCCTGCAAAATGTCAGTGTTTTCATGAGACTGTGGCCTTCCCTCCCCTCTCTGCATCTTGTCATAGTCCTGCTTACAGATCTGCTGTTCTGAGATTATTATTTTTATTTAAATAGCTGGGACCATGGCACAGCTGCACAGGAAATAAAACCAGGCTGCCTCACTCCCTCCTCATTTGCACAGTGGGGAGATGTGGTCCCCCCCATAATATGCCTCTTGTCATTCTCTCTGCTCCTCGGACACCAGGATAGCTAAGGGGGCACCAGCTCACATTACCATCCTGGGATGGCTAGGGAAAAGGGCTGCAGCCTGTAGGTCTCCCTCTAACAAAAGAGTGTCTGGTCCACATGATGAGACTGCCTGACTAGGAACAACACTCAAGGGATAGAAGGAGGCAGGAGACTGTAAAAGGATAAAATTGAAAGTAAACTCTAAAATGCAGGAGCCACTGCATTAAAGATCAGAGAGGGGATAGCTACTCCTCACTAAATTCGACACTCACTTTCTGATCCTGTTCCAGTCCTAATGTCCAGGACATCTTATCAGGAGAAAGCTGCCTGCATAATGGAGGGCTTTCAGGCAAAGCCAATACAAACGCTGAGAGGCCAACACTACTGGGAGATTAAATGAGCTAAATATTTATAGCTTGGCTGAATGACAACCAACTGGAGATCTGATGTAAATACCAAGGAGGGAAAGAAACATATTAAGGTGGCTTTGAGGGCAGGATTGAATCAGTCTGAAATGAAGGGAAACTTTAGGCAAGATTCTTTTTTTTAACTCCATCTCCTGCACAAGAGAGGGAGTCAAGGACCCAGCAAAACATATGAAGGATGCCTTGTAATAAGGGCTCCCTAATCTCTTTGTGTTCCTATGGGCAGCGGGGTGGGTGGCTGGTTTTGGTGGACTACCCAAGGACAGCTAATCCTAGGCCATGCTCTTGTGGTTTCTGCAGGTACAGACTCTGGGCAGATGCCTGCGCAGAAATGTTTGGAGGTCTTGATATCTGCGCTGTCAAAGCTGTCCACAGCAAAGATGGAAAGGACTATATCATTGAGGTGAGAGCATGGGCAACCTGAATGTGAGGCTCCTTTGGGAAGTGTATCTGCAAGCACGCTGCCTGGGAGTTCACACACACCAACGTGCTCACTGACCCTTGCGTGGTCCTGCAGCCTCTGGTCCTCCATGCCCACCTGTGTGCTCAGGCCATGGCCCGCAGATATGTATGGAACTGATTCAGACCCCCAGCCAAACTAGCACATACACAGCAAGGTGTCAGGGTTGAAGTGCCTTCCTTTCTCAGTGGGGACTGGGAAAGGAAATGGAGAGCCACAGAGTGCTTGGCCACCTCAGCATTGCAGCAGATGATTCAGTTCATTAAAAATCTTGCTTTCTCTCTGAATGAACTTATCTTCCTTCAATCACTTCAAAGGGGACTTCCAAAGAAAAATCCTAGCTGCATCTCATTTGAAAGAGGAAAATAAATGGTGAGAGTGTAGCAAAAAGTTCACAAGCAACAGGAGCAACTTGATTAAACAAAAAAAAGAAAGGTGTGTTTTCTAAAATCTTTTGCCCAGACAGCATTCACTAGAGGCCATCAAGACAAAGTACCACAGTTACTCTGGGCAATGTGTACTACAACATTTTGTGTTCAGAGTTGGACAGACTGTGGCCTGAGAGCTAAAGGTCAATGTGCTCCTTGCCAGGCCAGAAGGCAGATATGGAAGTGGGGTAAAGAGCACACTCAGGTCATCCTAACAGGGCAGAGATGGAAAAGCTGCCCAGAAAATCAAAGTGAAAACTGAAGAGATGCCCTGGAGGAGAGAAAATTCAGCAAGTATGCAAGTGCCTCTGTCAGTATGTGACTCGAGGAGACACAGCAGCTGACCTGCTGTAAACCCCACCAACACAGGGCAGCCGAGGAAGACAAGCAGAGCCAGACTATTGGCTTCACGCAGGGGTGCTGACACACTGGAAAGCTATGTGTGGGATAGCAGTCCCACCCGCTGAGGGCTGGGATGCTGATGAGAACCACATGAGCCCTCCAGTGACTGTGCATTCCTGCATTATGTATCTGCTCTCCCCAGGGAGGGGAGCAGTGACCTGTCAAAGGCTATGTGATAGAAGCGTGCTGCCAGCAACCAAATGCTGGCAAACCTCTGTCTTTCCTGAATTGATGGGACCAGGGCTAATGGGTCTGCTCCCGAATGCAATTCATCAGCACCTAGATGAGCATCCTCTAGAGCAGACTGTTTCCCTGCTGTGCGCTTTTAGATCTCTATGCCCTGCAGCTGGGAAAGGAAGAGCAAGAAAGCAGCCTTGCTAGAGACAACGGTAAGGACATTTGGATTGTGTCCACACATGGTTAGATGTGATATGTGGTTTTCATACCTCTTGCTTATGTGCATATATTCTTGCACATAAGCCTATGTACGTGCACATGTGATTAGTTCTGGGCTTAAAGATGATATTCCTGTGTCTGGGGGTGCCTCTGGGTTTTCACATCTGCCACTGTGTGTGACTGGCTGGTGAAAAGCACATCTGTACCCTAACAGCCATCATCAGCCTGCATGCACAGAAATGCACACTCATGCTACTCTCTCTGTGACCAGGGTAAACTGCAATGCATCTAATATGACACAAATCAGAAGAAAGACAGTCTAGTTTCAGATGGGTCACATTGAATTATCCCAGTGGAGAACCTGATTGAGCAGGCCTGATATACCAACATCTAGCAGGCGTTCAGATGCCAGGCTAATGGACATTGCTGGAAAAGGAGTAGAGTAGTGCAATATAAAAAGCAGGACAAAGCCAAACAGCCACCTTTTTATGCAGGTCTGAGGAAGATGTTGACAAGTAATTAATTGCCTTCAGCCGACTTCCTGGGGTACATTTCTTGGTCTGAAACAGATCCCTTGTTTTGCTTTTTCTTTTGATAGTGGGAGAAAAAAGTTATTTGACAGTGTGACAGTTGTATTTTCTTGGTAAGAAGGAACAGTGTTCTGTGACATTTTACAAGAAAGCACACCTAAATGGGCTGAACAAACAAGGAATTTGCACAATGCAATTGCAGGCAGTAATTAATTTTCACAGTGCAAAGTAGTTCTTCAGGAAAGATTCACAGAGACAGTAATGGGCAGTTCTGTGAACTGAGATTTACCACGGTGGTTTGTTGCAAACAAAATCAGATTTAAGACAGATGAGTTATCAACAGCACAAGAGTAATCTTGCACACATGGTATTTGCTCTTACTTGAACTTCACCTTCTTTTCTTTTCCCATGGCAAACAGCAGAATCTGTTATGTTTCTGCCTTTAAAGCATTAGCACACTTACATACCATTTTCATAGCTCATATTGAAACAGATTGTGAATTTAACAGTAAATGCTGATAATTCTTTTGTCCTCTGCTTTAAAGAACTTTATCACTTTATGGGAATATTCTACAAAACTAGTCAGCACTCAATCGGCATTCCTCAAAATAATGCAAATTCTATACTGGTGTCAGCAGCAAGGTTCTCAAAAGAGCTCAGCAACATGCATGGTTTAATAATCTCCCCTCTCCCTCTTTTTTTTTCTTTTTTTTTTTTGGTAATCTAACCCATTCCACATCTCTGCTAAGCTGAAAAATATGAAGCAAGTAGAGAGCAAACAAAATGGTCCATGTGATTTATTCTTCCTCCTGGAAGAATAAGATAAGCCCTGACTACCATACAGCTAAGCTGTGTTACTAGACATGCTCCTTGCTGCCCTGCAAGGAGCCTTGCTCATCCTTGCAGAAGTGCCTATCATTTGTTTTGATATGTCCAATCATCTCCTTCCTTCCTTCCTTCCTTCCTTCCTTCCTTCCTTCCTTCCTTCCTTCCTTCCTTCCTTCCTTCCTTCCTTCCCCAGAAATCACCTAACACTCCACTCCTGCACATCAGAATGTGTAAAAACAATCCCAGCCTTCAGGCTTCAGCATGAAGTAGGCACAGAGGGAGAACCAGGACAGTCTTTTTCTGAGCCTCTTCTCTGCCTAGACACTTTTCCTTCACCCATCATACACCTCATCATGACAGCATGAGATGACAGCGGCTGCACCAAGAGCAGCCACTGACCTTGGGCAGCTACAAAGGACGGGTCCGTATGTGCTGTTGTCTTCTTGCCTTGCCCAGCTGTTCTGTGATGGCCCGGGAAGGGATGAGTGTAATCTGTCTGTAATTCACATATTCCTCTCAGCCAGTTGATTTATTCAGTATTAGCATTTGTATCTGCCCAATTCCAGACCAATTCACCCTTCCAGGACAGGCAAGGTGACATCTCATTATTCTTTTCAGTTCAGTGGCAACCAGCTGTGTCATTTTACCCGAAGAAATCATGCCATTTTTGAAGGCCTTCCCTTGTGCATGTGATTGTTCACTCCTGTATTTGCTGTCTCCCACATCTCACATTCCCCTGCCAGACACTACACATCAGGACAGCTGATAGCCTCATCCCTGATGCACCTTCACTGGTTCAAGTGGAACTGCTCCAGGGTTCACTCCCTCTGGTGCCTTTGTTTTATAAAGCACCATCTTCCTCTTCATCGACTGCAGTCACAGAAATAGGCAAAAGCAGTCCTTGAGATGGGGAAATCAGCTCTGGGGTTTTCAGCACAGGAAAGAAAATGGACCTGTTGGAGCAGTTGCAGAGGAGGGCCATGAAGATGATTAGAGTGCTGGAGCACCTCTCCTACGAAGACAAGCTGAAAGAGCTGTGGTTGTTCAGCCTGAAGAGAAGGATCTGGGGAGATCTTATAGTACCTTCCAGTATGTAAAGGGGGCCCATAACAAAGACAAGGACTAACCTTTTAGCAGGGCCTGTTGCAACAGGGCAAATGATAATGACTTTAAACTAAAAGAGAGTACATTCCGATTACATATAAGGAAGAATTTTTTTACAGTGTGGATAGTGGTGGATGCCCCATCTGTGGAGACATTCAAGGTCAGTCTGGATGGGGCTCAGAGGAACCTTATCTAGTTGAAAATGTCTCTGCTTATAGCAGGGGTAGTGGGTCTGGAGGGCCTTTAAAGGTTCTTTCCAGCCCAAACCATTCTAGGAGCCTATGAAAAGCAGCGTTCGGGATGTTTGGAGCAGAGCCGTATCTCGGCGACTCCCAGGAGAGCGGCTCGCCTGACTCTCGGCAGGGTAATGGCATCATCTAGTGGTCACACGGGCCCCTCGCACCACGCCGTGCGAGACCTCTTCTCTCTCGGGTACTGTAATTGCCACATTGCCTTTTAAAATAGGAGTGGAGAGGAGGGAAACCCTGTGCAGAACCTGCTGGAGGGCCTCCAGGAGCCCCTGGCTGGTGAGACCCAGGTGGCAATTGGCCATTCTCTGACACTGTTAGGAAGCATCACATTCCCCACCTCATCTCTCAGCAGAAGAACAGCTAAGTGGATAGTGGAAGGAAAAGCCGTGTGGTGTATTTTGCCAAACACTGACATATAATTTTCTAACCTTCTCCTTTTGCCCCCTGGGCCAAGTAGGCCATGGATATAAACATCCATCCACTCTTCAGGTGTACGCTCTTTAAAATTTTCCAGGTAGCTTTTCTAGTGTTCATAAAAGACGTCTACAGAAATTAAACAAAACCATTATTCTGCAAGAAAAGAGCAGAATACAAACTCAGTGAACTCACCTCACTGATTTCCTCTACTTTAACTCTAAAGAAAGAGGGAGCAAAATTTTCCATTTCCCTCCAAGAGTGTACTCTTGCAGCCTTGCCAGGGTGGAGTGCACTTCCGATTGTTATCTGAGCATGAGTCAGTGCCTTTCTTGAGCAATTCAACCTTCAACTTTGCATTTCCAGGGATTTTAATGTTTGCTTTAAAAATAAAAGCAAAATAAAATAAACCCTGATATTTTGGTACTATTATATTTACTCTAGCTGAATCTTAACTTCATCAGAGTACAGTTCTTCCTGTGGGATTTAGCTAATATTTGCAAAGCACTTGATTTATGATGAACTGTTGAAAATTATGTTCAGGGCTGCTATAAAGCTGAGGGTCTGCTGTGCTTTCAGTATTATTGTTGTGAGGCCATTTCTTACCTCAAAGACCCTTTGACAGTTTTCCTTCCCCTATCCCCCAGCCTTGCTTCCCAGTTTTCCCCAGCAGAGTTGTAGAACTTGCTTGGGAATAAGTTGTATCACAGCATTATCAAGAAGACAACCAGAGAATGAGTTTATTTTCCTGCACTTGGTGCTGGTTTGGTGACATCCTATTCATTATACATCTATGGTGTTTATTTTCCCTCTCAGGGTACAGTGCTTTGTGTTCATTAATCCCAAATGTTCCTGGTTTCCTCCGGTTCCCATTGCTCTCACCTCCTCAGGCTTCAGTACATGTTGTTTCTCTTCTCCTGTGGCCCTTTCAGTTTCACCCCCAAATACTGTGGGACAATGCCAGAGAGACCCTATCCATCAGAGGCCTCTCCTCAGGACATGTGAAGGAGGAAGTTTGTATTTAGTTGATTTAGAAAGCCTCCAGCCACCGTAAGTCTTGGCTTGGCTCCCAAGCTGTGAAGGGAAGGAAGATGGAGAGTTGGGGGAAGTACATGTTATTCCCAAAAAACCTAAGCAAAATCCCACACCTAGAAAAGTTAAGCATCTTTCACTATGAGGAGAGTGCTGACTACAGATGTTGGCAAGGATGTGGAGACACAAAACAGGTTAATGTAAGAGGTTAGTTGAAACAGGCATCTGCCAGTAGGAAGCCTCCCTACTAACTGTTGTTTTTTCCTCCTGTGGCAGGTGATGGACAGCTCGATGCCACTGATTGGGGAACACATAGAAGAGGACAGACAACTTATAGCTGATCTGGTTGTTTCCAAAATGACTCAGCTTGTTGTCACTGCTGGATCTACACCGTCACCGCTGAGGCCTTGGGTATGAGCGAATAGAGACCTTGTGACCAAGTTATTTCCCTGAACTTCTTTCTTTCTCTCTTCTTGCTGAGTGTGTCAGGCAGTCAGATATCTCAGAGAGTTGAACAGTCACATATGGGGGTGGATTGGACAGACTGACTCCTGCTCTTCCAAAGGAGACTCTCACAGACTCCTTGAAGTGGGCGCCCCTAAGGAGCACATCTCTCTACCCTACTCTCCTTCCAGATAAATTTGACATCACACCAGTAGCATGTCCATGCATCTAGACATTCTGACTTGCTAAATTCATGGATTCACATTGAAGACAGGCATTTTTAGAGGTTCTTCTAATGCCCAGCTTCATTTTTGTCTAACACCATCCCTCAAGATACGTTTCATTCCAGTTTTTGCATCCCTGTTCTGCTTTCAGGAACAGAAAGTGGGAATGTCCACCAAGACTTGTTCCATTCCTTACTGCAGTTTCTTCTCCAGAGATGTCCTTTGCCATCTTCATGGGGGAGGCTTTACTAAGGCTGAACTCATATAAGAACCTGTCAGTTTTGAATTTAAACTGAGCCCATAGTTCTTGCGTACATCCGTTTTAAGTATCAAATGCATCTAATTTTACCTATCAAATGCATCTAGTTTTACATAACCTGATTATCCAGGTATACTTGCTACACCTCTTTCAGTATCTAACAAGGAGCCAAGCCATGAAGGTTTGAGGACAACAAATCTGTACAACAGAAAAGACAAGAGAGTAAAAAGGTTGAGGGACAAAAATGGTTGCAACGCACTGGTACAATTTTCATTTCCACTTGAGACAAAAAAATGGGAGAAGGCACTTTATGCTGCTCTGTCTTTGTCATATGACAGTCCACTCCTGCTAAACCAGGTCCCAGCATGAAGGGTATTCAGAGCAACTTCAAGTTTAAGATAGAGTGAAGGAGTAAACATTTAATAGACACTAAAAATGCTCTGAGGCAGGGAATGTGATACAGAAAAGACAACATTTACAAAATGGAACCAAGAACTACCATCTGAAATAGCCAAGATACAGAGTGTATGAACTCAGAGCAAAGGGCGAGCCAACAGAAACTGAGAACATGGACAGATGCATCTGTTTTCCGTGTCTGTAATATATTGGTACAGGATTGGATTGGATTACAGCAGACCTAAATTAGGGCCAAAACAAGAACAAAACAAATCTTAAAGGGATAGGATGCCAAATAGAAGAGCCAAATAAGAAAAGGGTTCTTCATCAGGAATACAACCTCGAAATACCTGTATATATAATCAAGAAAATTAAACCCACAAACATGTTAACTAGATTGTTTTACTCTAGAGAAAGAGCTTGGTGCCACAAACATCACAAAAATTGCACATGCTACATTACCAACATAATGTTATAACAGTTAGAAGGGTCCAGAGAGAAATGATTAAATATGAGGCTGGTGAGATGCAGAACTAGAGCTACAGGGGAAGACTTCCACAGAAAGAGTACAAATAGCAATTCTGAATATAAAGACTGCAGTACTGGATACATAGAAATATGAATGCTTGGATATCCTGTGGGTATGAATAGAATATCTATATGTGTTATTGAACCTCTCTATACTAGTCTCTGGGTCAAGAAAAACCAAGAAATTAGGAAACTGAGAGCACAGAATTGACAGAGATGGAAAAGTAACAAGTCCAACAATGTGAGACTTCAGCTATCAAGAAGCAAGTCAAATATCACAGTGGGACAGCAATTCAGAGGGAGGTAAAAACACCTTGTCTTTGTCATAAGAAACGTCCAGGTACAAATTCAGAAAGTGAGTGTGTACCATTAGGTTTAATGTCCAAGGGACAAATGTGATATCAAAAAGTAAGGGTATGACACAAGCAGTGAGAAAAGAAAATTAATCAACTACCTAGCAGTAAAAGTAAAACTGTATAGATGCTATTTGAGAGACCACTGTTTTCCAGAATGCATATATGCATTTCTGATCTGCTCCTGAACCAAGAATGTGAGACATAAACTTGTAGAGTTACATGACAAAAAAGACATTCAAGACAAACAGGGAGGAAAAAATCTTTCAAATTTGGAAATCTCACATTTAAGACCTTTATGTAGCATAACAGCAGTAATAAAAGAAAATATAAAAAAGACAGAAATTAATTTTGAAGAGCAGATAGAGGAAAGAATGAAACAAGTTCTTTGAGTTCATCAGAAAATGGAACCCTACCAAACAATTGGTGGGCTCTATGGATCATCCAGAGTTAAGGGAGGGAAAAAAGGCAACAGGAACAGTGTTGTGACTAGTAAATGCAATTGCTGAAAGTGGGGAACTTCTTTACCTCATTATAGTTTTTCCTGATCAGAATGACATGGGAGAGAACAAAAACAATTATTAAATCAGTGATTACTGATATTTTAAAAAAACTATTAAGCCCCCAACTCCACACGGTCACATCCAATGAACTGAATTTGGGAAGTGACAAAGCTGCCAAAAAACCTGTGTAATATCATTAGAAATGATGCTCCAGTTACTGCTCCAGAGGATTGGTGTACAACAAATACAAAATATGCGGTTTAAAAGCTGTAAGAGTAATGTAGAAAAATTTAGACAAGTAAGTCATAGACTTTATGAATTATCTCAATTGATAATTTATAGAAGAATACAGAAGAATAAATAATTCAGCAGAAACCACAGCTAAGGGCATTTACCATATCATTTTATTTTTTTTTTTTTGTGGAGAAGAAAAAATGTCCCATTAATTTCATTTTGGTTCTTTTCCTTTCATTTCTTTGGGAATTCTTTCATGAAGTGGTAGATAAAAGGCAATCAGTCAAAATGATGTAGCTTGTCAAAAAGCCTTACGCAAGGTAACAGCCAAGCTATTAAAGAAAGCATGGAGGGGCTAAAAAATAAAGTTTCATTGTGTAGCAGAAGCTGACCTCAGGTAAAGACATAGATATGAGAGATTTTAATTCCTGCAAACAGTTAGCAGAGGGGATACTTCAAGGATACTGAGCCTGGCCATGTTGATAAATGGGTTGGTTGAGCCCAGGACAGGATAAGATGTTAATGACAAATTTGCTTTTGTGCCTTCAACATGAAACCTGGTTTCATGGCTACACTGCAGTTCTTCCCTCACCTCTCTGATCCACCACCAGACTTTCCCTTCACTGTTTCTCTTCCAAAGGCAGAAGATCTTGGGCTGGTCCTCACCCCTTCATCTCTCAGCCTCAAAAACCTGTTTTGCCTTTATCTCTGAGATGCCTTGATTGGCTGTAGGGAAAGGCTGTAGAGGTGAATATGAGATCTAATTCCCTTTCTGTGGCTGGTCTAATCAGGATGTCTCATAGCATTAGGACAGTAAATTTCCATCGACATCAAGGCAAGGTTTAGAATCCAACCTATGTAGGGCTAGAAGCCATGAATGGAAAATTCCCAGATTTTCCTTCCCTGTCCATTTGCAAGTCCCAGATAAATAGTGCAGAAGATGGACTGGCAACTTCATTGCAGTTATGTTAGTCAGTTGAAACTAATTTCAAAGTTTCCAACTATGAAACATTTCTTCCCATTTCCAGAATCACTTAGTTCATTCTCCTGACCTTTCAGGAGCCTTGAAGACCCTTTTATCGTGATGTTCTCCATGTAATTAATCCAGCATGTACCAGCCTATCTGTCTCCAGCTTCCCCTGTTTTCATAAACAATTTTGCGCAATAGGCTTACTCAGACTTCTGTTAACTTTGGACCAGCCCTTTGTGCAGCAGTTCTCTGTTGCTTAATCTGTTTATTAAAATATCTGTCAAAAAGACTAAACAGCGAGAAAGAAGAAAGAGCAGATGGCACCAAATTATTTGCGTTAGTCAGGACCAGGGATGGCAGTGAAGACCTGACAGATCTATGTATGTGCAGTCACCACAACAGCAAATGGAACTCCATTTGGGAGACTGAAGGGTAAGCTAAGCTGGGGGTAGAGAGAGGGAGAGCATAAACAATGTGCAGAACTTTCAAGTGGCACCAGCCATTCCCTTGGGAAATACTTTGTCGCATACAGGCAAATGAAAACCATTGCTCAGCCTATGGTTGTGTTGACAAGGGAAAAGCAGGAAATTAGGATGCAGGAAAAATGAACTGGCAATGTATACAGAGAACCCAGATATTGCTTCATCTGGAAAAATGTAAGCAGGCCCATCTCTGGCATCTGCAGGAGGAATTACAAAGCTGGGAAAGAGAAGTTGGTGATGAAAACAATTAGGGGCTTGAAAATATTCCCATGGAGGGGCCGGAGGGATTCTAAAGTCTCTTGGCTTTAAAAAGGAGGTGAATGAGAGGGAGGGCAGTGAAGACTTGCAAAATAATGAATGGCCTAGCATGGGCAGGTTGTGAGAACTGGTCTCAAAACTCAGAACAAAACAATGGAGATAAGAAATGGAAAAGACAGTGAGGCTGAAAGCTGAGCAAGACTCAAAGGGTCTGAATGTAAATATCAAAACAAAACATCTGGAACTGTTGCAAAGATTTTGTGGAGCACATAATAAGCTTCATGTTTCAAGGCTGAAGCTGGCCTTTGCTTATTAGCAATCAAGAGGAGACCCCTTAGGGTACAGAGATGATTAGTCCATAGACATTTCTATGGTTCATCCCTCCTGCCTTTGGAACATCTGGTGCTGGCAACTGTCCAAAAAGGGAGATGAAACTAAGAGAACCCCTTGGGCCAGATATAGTTGGTAATTCCTGATTGCCTAAAAAACTTTCTTAACTGTAACTTCATTGTTATTCCCTGTGAGCAAAAAACTTCTATGCTCTTTATTACTCACCTCTCCATTTTAGTCCCATGAGATTTTACCAGCCAGATGCTGCATGTGTGTGAGTGTATATTTAAGGAACACTTAATGACTCTATAGTTCCTGTATTACCTCAGGGCTTCTCTTTGGGGACTCTGTATTAACTGGATTGGCTTTTTTTCCCCTCTAGCCTCCACAAGTTCAGACTGTGTCAATGAAATCTCAGACTGGACCTCAGCTTGGACAACTGTCACAGCCACGGCCTCCTCCCCAAGGTATACAGTTAGTTCTCCGTTTCCCACTACAGTGATGACTGAGTCCTGTCAGTTTGCCTTCTAAATAAAGGTATCAGGATAAAGGTTTCGCTCATTTTCCAACTGACTGACAAGCAGGCAGCAAATTCAGTGTCCTGTTAAAGCAGATACTGTCATATTCCACAGCAGCTCAGAAAGTGGGATGAAAATTTGATATAGATCCAGTTGATCTGTATCAAATTTTCATCCCACTTTTCATCTATAGCAAAACAAGGCCACTTGAACTGGCACTGGAGCAGGATTCTGGGCACGGAGTATATTGTGTCTGCACAAACCCGTGGTAGCTACAAGTGTTAAGAAGTGATGGGAAGATGTTAGAATTGTCAAGCCTGGAACAGACATCAACGCTGCAATGCCAGGAACCTTGATCCATCTGTCCAGGAGTTCCCATGTCAGCAAAGCACACACCCAGCACCTCCTGACAGCAGAAGCAGGTTTGACTTATGTGGCTTGGTCAGAACAGGTTTGGCTTATTGTCCTGATGTACGCTGAGGTGATGAAGCACAGGGCTACCCCGTGGGTAGCCAGATCACACCAACCACTCAGTTCACGTACCTGATTAGACCCTCATTTTTGCCACCTTCCCTTCCTTTCTCCATTTCAACCTTCTACCAAATCAACACCCACCTCTAACTATCTTTTCCTCATTTTGCTGCATTCAAAATTTAGCATTTCTGATACCAAACACATCTATGTAATCTCAGCATTCCATACTATTACTGATATGAGCTGTTGGACTTGCAGGATACCACTCCCCATCTGTCTTCAGTACTCCCCTTCAATTCTCTGTGAAGTTTTTTCTCACATAGTTCCCCTGACCACCTGTGAAATCCAGCCAGCCCTCATAACACTATCTGCAACTTTTGTCAGGTTCTCACAGTATTTTCTGTCATATCCAGCAATTTCTTGTCATGTCCAATTTTTTTCCACATCCTCTTCATTTCTGAGAGTCTGCTACCAAAGCAGCTGAAGCCACCTGGTGATGGTTCTGGAACAGAGGTATGGATAGTGACAGGATGGAGTGTCTCACATCAAACTGCTGCATCCATGAAGGGACTGCTGACCCAAACCGGCAGGGTCAGCTTACGTTTCCCGCAGAGTTGGTTCTGCAGTGACTCCTCCTTCCCCCAGCAGGAAGTGCTCACCAAGGATAAGAAATACCAGACACGTGAAGGAGAAGGCAGGCTGAAGTGACTCCCTTTGGGGAGAGTGGAGGGGCTTCTTTAGTGCTGAAGAAGGTAGAGAAATTGACAGCTCTAGAGAGGAGGGCATGACACCCATTTGCGGCATATAAAAGAGGGTTTGCCTTATTCTGCTCCATGAAGCTACTCTGAAGAGTCTCTCCTCTTAGCAAAACCCATCCTTCTATAGAGATGCTCTGTGCATGTTGCCCACTACATGCACTTCCTCACATTTATGTCTGCATGTCCCTTTCAGGTGGACCACGGCAGCCACAAGGATCTCAGCCTCCACGAACAAATGCACCCCCACAGCAGCGGCTTTCTCCTCAAGGACAGCAGCCCCAGAGTCCTCAGTCCACTTCCCCTCAGCAGCAAAGGTCACCTGGATCTCCACAGCAAGTCCGATCAGCAACCGGGTCCTCTCCAGTGCAGGCCTCCAAGGCAGGCGCATTCCCTCCACAGCAGCCTAGGCCTCCTGCCCAAGGCCGGGCCCCCAGCCAGCCAAGCCCCACGGAAATGTCCAAGCAGCAAGCCACCCCACACCCACACCTGAAGTAAGTGCTCTGACAAACTGCTGGTAACCCTAGATATTAGAATAAGGCTGTACAAAAAGTACCCTAAGCTGACATGAAGAACATACCACCTGTTGTCAGGCAGTAGTCCCCAGGGACAAAGGCCTGCGCAACTGAGAGTTACTTCAGAGGTAAATGTATCCCTGGGCATGACAGGCCACCAGTGATCTGTTGTCAAGAAGAACAGGTTTTATTTGACATCACTGAGATTTCACACTCTTCCTCTTGTTCATGTGCTCACTGTTAATTGTGTGCTCTACCCTGGCCACATCAACACAGCTACTACTGCCTTCTCAGCAAACAACACAATATTGGCCAGAAAGCTCAACAGGAGTTATTCCTTCGCCATTTCCTAAGTGCAGGACCCACAAAGGTGCTTTTCGCATTTGGTAGTAAAAAGGCAGGGGAGACAGGAGGAAGTGGAGGTGGCCCTATTCATGTCCATAAAATTCCAGTACAGGGAAGCACTCTTCTAGAGCAGAACACACTGTTGAATTATTGTGGTTCTTTGGTAGCAGCTTTTGCTGTCACCCTTTGTGGAGCATATCTAGCTGGCACCATGGCAGGAAGTACTGACAAAAAAAGTCTGATGCTGACAAGAAGTTAACACAAGCAAATTGTGACACATGAACTGCCATTAAAAAAGAAAAAAAGACTAGGAATAAGAAGACAATTTCTGAGAAGCAGAGGAGTGATGTTCTGGAGCAGGCTTTCAGTGATGATGTTTATATTAGCAAGGCAAACTAAAACAAGTGTACTTAAGGACCAAAATGTTGGTGCTAAGGATGCAGTCACCACATTATACATATCTCAGGTACTTTTTCCAGTCTGCTTCTGTGCTATTACTGACCAGAAGAAACTAAGCATGGTAGCAGGGAAAATTGGGAAATTTACTTCAAAAGCACAGTCCTGATCTGAACTTGAACACTAGCAGATACACAGCCAGCAGGAGCAGAGTGGTCAACCAAAAGACCTGCATTACAGAGTTGACAGTCAGAGCAGACAGGACAGAGAGGGCAGGAAACAGCACACTTTGTGGGGGATCTGGCTACCAAATTAGCACCAAACCTCTGGTGCTCTCACAGCTGAAAGGCCAAGACCATCATTCCTGGTAAAGCTGATGAGAGACAGGTGACCCTTAATATTAATCTATTCTTCTGTATTAGTGAAATTACTTGAGGGTTTCCCACAACAGCCTCACCAAATGGCAACTGCATGCTTCTAGTCAGAGGTTCTCATCAACACTTACCAGTTTGAACTGAGCCACTTGCCCATGCCCCATTCTGTCCCACCTCCCCCAATTCCTGGATGTCTTAGCACATGGAGATTTTCCATGCCAACCTCTCCTTTTATCCTTGAATTTGTGTGTGTGATGAAACACAAAGCATGAGTAACCAGTTTTGAATTCCCACCTTCTCCGGCTGAGTCTGAACTCTGTTTTCTCTTTCAGCAAATCGCAGTCCCTGACAAACAGCTTCAGTGTATCCGAGTCATCTCAGCGAGGAAATGCCACTGAAGATGAAGCAAAAGCTGAGACCATCCGCAACCTGAGGAAGTCATTTGCTAGCCTGTTTTCTGATTAACAGTCCTGCAGCTGGATCTACGCTTTTGTCAACCCCCACTCTACATTATGTCATACCTGATGTCACCCTGGAATATACTCAGTGAACCCAGCAATTTACAGCTAACACCTGGGTAAAGGGAATTTAGAAACCTATAGTTGTTTTAATACAAAGAAAATATTCAAATAATGGTCTGAAAAGTGGCTGTGTAAAAGTGTCACTATTTCATTGGGGTTTGTGCATAATCAGAATCACACCTGTTCAAATGACTGAGTTGTAAAGCAAATTTTACTCTTGCTAACCCCTACGGAGTCAACAGTTATGACAGTGCAAACTGAGTTTTATTTTGATTTGTATATAGTCAATACAATTGCTAACTTCCAATTACTGAATTAAGGTCAAGGTAAAAAATATTAGGCTTCTTTCAGAAACACATGTGCAAAGGCAGAGTCAAGAATAAGTATCCATTGACTGACAAAGTGAAAATGCTTGAGCATGGAAATCCAGTGAACTGTGCAATTTCATGATACCAACTTCATAAAAAGTCACTTTTCAGAGCAAAACTACGTTCAAGATAAATACGGTACCAGGCATCAGTAAGCACCAAAGATCACACGAGCAGGTCAGCCAGATGGACTGCTGGTTTGTTCCAGATCACTCTGCTCATAGCAGATAAAACGTCTGTTTCATGCCTTGCATTTATGTCCCCTGCACGTGATTCCCAGCTTCTGAGAGAAAAATGTCATGTTCTAACCCTGTAGCCTTAGCTCAAAAATAACCTAAGAAATGGGTATTCCACACAAAACACAACTTCTTCCCCTGCCCCTGAAAACACCAGAGTTCACATTCACAGTTCACACAAATTCCAGACAAAACCCAGCTTAACTCCAAGCACTTTGGTGACTTGGTCACATCTGGCTGTGTATGTCCCTCGGGAACATGCTTAATTAATAGCAGAGCTGATGAAGTGCACATAGTTGTGTGCTGAGTGTTCCATAATACTGAATGGACAGAGAGATGGAGTGAAATCCTGTCTCCAGCCTTGAATTCCCACTGACTTTGCAAAACGAATGCAAGGTGACAAACTTGTAACAGAACTGGAAAATTATACTTCACAAATGAGATGACCTGGGTCCATCCAGAGACACCAAGCAACAGAAGGGCATGTATGGGATTGTCCCAAGCAGGTAACAGTCAGTATTAGTTCTCCCTGACCACTCCCAAGAATTATTCTTCCAGAGAAGACAGAGATTAATCTTTTGCTGGTGTGCTTTTCCTCTAAGCCTGCAACACTGAACGAAGCTGTGTCTGTGCACATACACTGAAACTGGGACATGACAAAATCCACACAAGCTACGTTCATGATTAAAAAAACTCATGCTTGGTAAATCCACATATTTATAGCTATTTATACCAGCTGAGACCCTACCCCTTGCACCCTGGGAGGTCTGTTTGTAACACTCTTAATACTTAAGTGCCAGTCCTCATCCCACCTCCTCAACATACAGCTTTGAGGCTAGACTTGGCTTTGCACTTCCCTTGACAACTTCACCATGATGATACTTAGGAATGGCCAGGGAGGTCAGTAAGTTAAAAAAATATTTGAGCCAATGGCCCAGATCTTTGCTGTCACTTAAAAAGGAGATCCCCAAAGCAGCAAAAGCGACAGCTGCATTTGCCGTCTTGGATCTTATGATTCACTGGTGGGAATAAAGCCAAACAAGGAAATCCTTCCTGCATAGCACCTGTAATGAACATCTAAATCCAATGCAGTCATCTGGACCTTGTATGACCTACCCCTGAGCAGGCCTTTGCACATATAATGGCAAGTAACAGCATAGCTTTCCCAGATTGGAAGTCCCTCAAGAGATTCATCTGGATTACTGATTTATACCTCAAGATCAGGATTACAGAACCACCTTACTCTCTGATGGTTTGTCTTCTTTTTTTTTCTCCTCAGTTCTGTGTTATCCTTCGGGGTTTGATAAGCTGTTTACAATGTAGCATCATAAATATAAGTCATCATCTGAGAAAAAATAACAACAGTCCCTGCTGTTTTTCAGTCTCCAGGAGAAATAAGAGTGAGAAATAGCCTTGAGCAAGCACTGTCCCACTGGCAAGAATAGCAGATTAGCAGGCTTCACTCTATGGAGAAAAGGTAATACAACCCTGGCATGAGAGGAGTTCCTTCTTTAACACTTCCCTCAGCATGGTTATGCCTTTCCCTACTAAACGGTCACCAGAGATGCAGAGACAGAAGTGAAAGTTGACTGCAAGAATTCTCAACTGCTTTATCTCCTGAAACTCTTTACAATTCCCTTACCAACACAACACATACAAAAAAGCAACAGTGATTAGTACGACGTGGCCCCATAAATCAACAGCAGTTCATCGCTGAAAGTGCAACAGCTGGGTCATTTGCAGAGGCTGCATTTGAACACAGCAGGGCTGTCCTCTGACAGACCACAGGAACAGGATAGCACTGGCAGCTGTGATACCCAGCAGTGACTCAAATCTCTTCATCTGCCTACAGCTCTCAGCTGTCACCTTTCAAGGAACAAGCAAACAGAATTGCATCTCCCCTCCTCCTAGCTTTAAGCTACAACATCAAGGACAAAAAATGGGCACTCTCAGCTTAATTTAGTTAGTCCACAGTTCCTGAAAAAGCACCTTCAGTTCTATTCAAAGAAGTACTTTAAAACAGAGTTGATTTCCAGAGTTAGAATGATGAAAATTTATGTTGTGTCTTATAACTGTCCCAACAGTACACTTCAAGTGTGCAGCTACGACGCTCACATACTAGATGTTGTGGCGAGCAGGAGATTCACACATGCATCATCCCATCTTCAAGTTATCATCTTTGATGCTGGCTTTCTACTCCAAAATCCCTACACTCTAAAAAAGAGAAGAGGGAATACAAGGGGTATTCTCCTTTTATATGAATGGGAAACTCATGTATACCCAAGAGGCATTTAGGTACCTAAATATAACAGCAGGGGCAGTAAGAAAACAACAGAAAACCTGGTGAAGAGAAGCTACACTTAAATCACAGGGTACATAGGCCACACAGTGCACCTTGGGATCTTTCTCACACAGGTGTGAAAACTGAGCACCTGGTCAGAGCTTCTTTTGTCTTATTTGCTTTAATTTTCTTCACATGGAAGCCAGGAAACAAGTAGGTTTGTGTGTTTGGATCCAGCCCAAGAAGTAGCTGGGACACAGCTACGACACCCATTTTCACCACCTGGAAAATAAGTTTACATTTCACCATTTAGCTACAAACAGGAACAGCTTGACTTTGTTGTCAGAGCTAGGTGTGGTACTTCAAGAAGAATGGAACACACATTCCCAGGCAAGCTAAGGTCCAGAAGAACAGCAGTCCTGTAAATGTAAACTGTAAATGCAGTGGTATTTTACTGCCTTCCACTAATCACAAGCAGGTACATAAGACCTTACACTTGGTGTATGGCTCAGTTGCTTCATCTGGTTGGCTTAATGCTTCATGAATAAGATACAACAATCCATTGAAAACCCAAGGATAATAGCTCCTTATTTCCAAGTGACTGTTAGTAGCAACCTGTACAGTGCTGGACATGATGAACAGTACAGGTAAGAAGTGCTCATCTTCAGGCATTTCATCTTTTGTGATTTCTCTTTTACAGTTTGCAACGGCAATGACACACACACTTGACTTGGGAGCTGCCAAATAAACAAAGCAAGCAGCTAGTTTTCAAGTATTTCCTCTGGTTTGTCTTCTAATTTTATACTGTTGGTCCTGAAATACTCACTTTATCCTTTATATTCTGTTTTATGAATAACAGAACTCCTCTATAAGGAACTTTGGAGTTCCAACTAAGTCAGGTTCCTTAATCTTTGGCTCACAAAACCTTTACTACAATGTGAAGGACAACAAAAAAAGGGAGGGAATATCTTCAGGTCACTTAGTGGTGTATGTGTAAAAGGCCTGAGATCATTACTTCAAAAACAAACATTCAAATGACAAAATCCAGGATAAACTGAACCTCTGCCATCAGCCTGGCAAAAGTATGACTTCATGGCTGTCTTCAAGGGCCCAATTCCAGAGCAGTATACAGCTTGCCAGCAGGGCAAACCATGTGACTGTCAGCAAGGCATTGGCAACGTGAGTACCACTGGCACCACAAAATTAACTTAACTCACACACATTATGTGATCACTGTTCCCAGAAATAGCTTGGAAAAAAAGGGGTAAAGTTATGAATTATTTTATCAGTTAAAGCTCTATAACCTTATCTGAATGTTATTTATGCATTGCTGATGCACTCAGCACAAGGACAAAACTATGCATGACAAGTGCAGTGCGGATTTCAAAGAATTGCTGTAAACTCTAAGAGATCTGACGATGCATTTCACTTGTGAAAATTCTTTTGGAACAAGGCAATTCAACCACTGAAGGCAAATGTTAGAAGTTAAGGCTAATCTTGGTAGTGAAGGAAAACTATCGCTGTGAGGTAGAGAAGGGAAGAAAGAAGCAATACAACTTTTGACAGCAAAATAAAGTATTATATTTTACTTCCACTGGAGTTAATGGCAAAACTTCCTGACCTTAATGAAGTCAGCTGATTTTATACAAAACAAGAAGATGAACCACTGAAATATAACCTGAAAAAACACATAAGTATTACTGATTAAATAGCTTGTATTTAACAGGAAATGTCATTCCATTTCCACAGCTGGAATTTCAAAAAAGTTTTAGAAAATAATATCAGTTGTCACAACAGTCAACAGTACCATTTACATTTATAGAAACACTGAGATCAATCATCTTAAAAAATACATAAGAAATTAAAATTTCTAGCGAAGTTTAGTCATTCCAGTCTTCCTTTAATTGAGCTCCAGCATCAGCCTGCAGGTCTCATCAGGAGACTTTAACAGTGGTCTTGTTAGCTGCTCAGTAGTTAATAAGACAACACTTGAAAGGTGCTCATAACGCTACAACACATTTCCTTTTGGCAAGATATAATCTGATACTTAAGTAATGGAATTAAATGGAATTTACTGAAGTCAGAATTCATTCTGCTTCTCATGTTGCCATTTCCACTGCAACCAGGTCAGCCTATTTAATTTTTTAAGTATGTCAGATAGGGAGAAAAGATGCATTTTCACACCATGTTTAGTTCAAATACAGTAAATGCAGTCATGTACTAAAGATCCTTATTTATAAAGTCAAGGAAAAAGTCAAAAGTTTTGCTGCTGATTCTTTGTAAAATTACTCTGCTTCTGCTTAGACTTCTGAGTTGCACTGTAGCATGACTTTACTCAGTTGTTTGTAAAATGAATTGTGTTCTAATATTTCCATTGTAAAGAAAATTCCTTCGCTGTATTCTTTGTGCATTAAGCAACAATACAAAAACGCTTTTTACCTAATAAAATATTAAAGGAAAAAGGAAACAACACCTTTAAAAATTTCCATTAACACACACCTACCATAACAGTGGCAGCATCCTGTTCTATGTGGTACACAGTAACTTTTTGGTTAATAAAGGTTATTAATTAGCCAAGTAGATTTTAAACAAAATCTTTCATCCTGGCAAATTAGTAAAACTCTTCAAATAAGACAGACAAGTAGAGGGTTTGTATTTAAAGTGCTCTTTATCTGATGCAGCAAGTATTTGGCCGGTATTGTGGTCTCTAAGTAGCACTTCACAGACGATTAAGGGCAAGGAGGGGGAGAAGCAGAACAAACTGCTCTAAGTTGTAGCTCTTTGAGGACGAACAGACCTTAGTGCCAGGTGGTACAGCACTACCAGAGCACAAAACAGACCCATCCTCTGTGGCTGGGACATCACCATGCACACGTGTTCTTGACACAATCTGAAGGCAGATGTTAGTGCCTGGGATTTGCAATCTCCTGCAGTTAGAAAGCAAGCTCAGCGACTACAAAACTCCCTGCAGGAAAAAGCAGCAATCAAATGAATGCACGGCGGATGTCCATGGGGCGGCCCCGGCTGGGTCGAGACGGAAACCTGTCACTGGGACCGACTCGTCCTGGAAGCATAGGGTTTGCTCCAGGCAGGGAGCCAATGGGGTCAAAATGTGGTCTGAATGGAGGAAACTGACCTGGTGCTTCTCCCTGGCCAGGAATGAGTGAGTTAATTGGGTCTCCAACATATGGAAGTGTTGGTCTCTCATCATATTCTCCCCCAATGATCATTGGAGGATAGATTGGATTTGATGGGAATGGGTTGGGAGGAAAGGGATTAGGATAGAATGGGTTGGGATGAAAAGGGATTGGATGAGGTATAGGGGGCAGAAGCATCATGTGCCTCCATCTCAGGGCCTCCTTCTTCTGTTTCAACTTTTTCTTGTACAGCTGCAGACAGAAAAAAAAGGCATTTTAAAGCTCTCTAAAGTGTTCCAGCTTCAGCAACTTCATTCAGTTAAGCAGCACTTCTCAAAAAAGTGCTCCTCACCAGTCTGAAAACCCAGAGCAGCAATTTCCCTGCCTGCCAAAACCCAGGCACAGCCTCTTCAGAAGATCTCTAACCCCCAATTTGAGCAAGCACCATGTAACGTGTTGATGCTCCTTTCCCCTAGTCTGACCAACATGCATACACAGAACACCACACTTTTAAGCTAAACTTTAAGTCAGAGTTACTGCCTCCCAAAGTCTATACTTAATTCTCAAACTACAACTGATCTCAGAGATTATATAAAAAAGCCACCTACTTCTTTCCAGTCTGTGTCACGAGGCCTTGCAATAGGATCTACAAAGAGAAGCAAAAAATTAAGAAAAGCAACAGATCTTGTGCCACAGATACCTGCAGTTTGTCAGAACTCAAAGAATAATCAAGATATGAAAAAACTCTCTTGGTCAAAACATCTTTTTCTAAAGACAATGCGTCTTAAAAAACATAAAACTCCAGGTCCATTCGATAGGTGATCTGCTTGCACACACATTCCACATAAAGCTTCATCTCCAAATGTTATTAAATAGAGAAGTCCCAGAAACACTGTCCCCATCTTTGCCTTCTGATAGCACTTTGCTTGATTACCTTTGTTTCATCACTCTCGTGTGAGAAATTGAAGCAGGAATATATCTTCCCTCTACTTCCTAATATCTGCAGTAGCCAATACACCAAGGTAGCAAAGGAAAAAGATGAGAACAAGGAAAGCCTGCACCACACAATGGGAAGAACCATGTAGAGCACCAGTAGTGGCTCAGAAGACTGCCAACAATTTTTCCTGGCAGAAAACTGTGCATCCACCTGAATCACACCTGATCAACTTTACTGATTAGTATCACAAACAACTCTATTTACTCACAGTGTTTAAATATGATTACGGGTTGCCTGAGGAGCCTCTTATCAAAACCTGTCAGACCTAATCCCTCTGTTAACATGAGAATGTAATCAGAAAACGATGTGCCTTGACATTACCTCGGAAATCCCGCAGATACATGAACCTCCAGAGAAGCTGGTCATTGGAAGCTGCATAGAGATCACGGCAAACAGCAGAGAGAGAGATGAGGGAACGGACATCCAGAAGTCTGAAAATCCGAAGCTTGAGCTCAAGAGGAAGGACCACTAATCCAAACACATCTGGTAAGTTCAAAGCTACAGAAAGAAGAAAGAAAGTTCAGGAAAAATAGAGTAAACTTGACACCTCTTAGGTAGTGCTTCTATCTCTAAAGACCCTAAAAGAAAGAAAAAAAGAACATTATAATCTTTCCCTTAAATCCTCTCCCTTTGATGCCTGAGTTACACCACTTTTCTGAGCAACTACTGCAGTGTCACTTCTTGCATAACAGGTCTCTTGCAACTCTAAGTACACTTATGGAGTGCCCAAAATAGGGTAAATGACACTTTATACCAAGCACTACACCTAAGAAACATTCCACACACCTAACTATGCTTATAGGCAACACAGCTAAGGAATAAGTAAAGAAAAAAAGACCTGCCCAATTTCACGAACCCGCAAAAACCACAAATACAGAGCACGTGCTTCACATAAAATCTTCATGCACTGAAGTCTAGAGGGAATTTCATTGAATAGTCTTCAGAGTACAAAGCTGAGACCTTTTATGGCAGCAACTATGTAGAGAAAGCCTGGCTTCCTACTGCTTCACAAACACCAGCCTGGGTTACTTCCTACCATCCTTTTCAAGCCCTCAATGACCAGTTCCTAACAAGATCATTCCTGAGGTCTGACTTCCAAACATGATGCTAAATAAATTTTTCTGTTTTGACAAAGAAATAGATCAAAACTACAGAACTACTGCTACAAAATTATTGTGACAGGATTTTCTCATCATTACACGTGGAAAACAGCCACTCCATTTCTGTCTCTGAAGTGAGTCTAGAGCAATCAAAAATTAAAACCAGAATTATATTAACATTTTCTGAGTTACAAAGATTAATATAATTTCTTAAGCATGTATATATTATTTTACGCTTACTCTTTATATGCCTATGACTGAACAGCTGTTTCTAACACTTTTCCTTCAAGGCTTTAGATTGACCCCCTTCCGTCCATCCTCAGAAATTAGGTACCATCTTTAGTTGTAAATATTTTCTCTCACCTTGTCGGGCAGCAGCCAGGAGAGAGTAAACCAGCTGGTCTTTGAAGAGACGGGATAATTTCTGAAGGTCTTTGTAAACACCTGTAACCTTCTCTATCAAAGAAGAGAGGGAAAAAGCTTAAATTCAGGAGGTTATTATGCAAAAATTATGCAAGAATTACAGATTTCTTACAAGCACAACTTTAATCTGCTTGTGATCTTGATGGGAGCAGCTCTACCTCTAGAGTGTAAGTATCCTGCAGCAAGGCAGTCATTAAACTAGAGACCAAGTCAGGCTAAGCTTTCCCTTTGGCCTTAAAAAGCACAATTAAGGTAATGACTTGAGTTCTCTGGAAACAAACTGACTCTCAAGCTGTCAGAGCTTCCTTTGGCAGATTTCAAAGCTCCTGCCTAACATACTCCTATGTTCTAACAGCCTCCAACCTTCATTTCTCTGACAGAAGTATTTTTCCCTTCTGTTCTCTTAAGAAAGAGGAGTCAGAAGACTCTACTGTTATATTGCACACATTTCAGCACTCAGTTAATTCTTCTACAGCCTTTCAATTAGACTTGTACATTAGTGACTACACAGAACATATGAAATTGAGTCAGCCTTCCTAAAAAAATAAAGCAGCTCATATCCTTCAGAGAACATAAGGATAGTCAAGCCTGTGCTCACAAGGATCCACATGGATCTGCCCTTCTCTCCTCCCTCATCTTGGTTTTCCCTCTAATTTTGGCACTCTGGAGAAACCTATATGGTCAGCACATGCTTTCTGACAAAAAGAATTTAACAATTACAGTGCCACAACAAGTGTGTAGGTACCACCAGCCTCTGAAGTCCTGAGCTGCAGGCAGAAAGGGGCTATCACCCAGCACTGCTGTCCCAGAGATTCACATATATGCCTCGGACCTCATAAATAACAGGCATATGGGCCAAAGGATAAACTGAGATTGCAAGGTTCTCTCCTTACATTGTTAATCCAAGAAATACAATTTGGGCTAACAACAAAGTGTGAGTAAATGGCTACACTCTGAATTCCTTTCACCACAAAGTTATGACTAACCTAAACATTAACATTAACCATATTTTTAATCTCTTCTCCTATTCTGTACCTATTTGGTACTCTGTGGTGCTCTACTAAAGCGTATCCTTACTCACTGTGTCACTTCTTTACATTTCAATTTACTAGTATGAGATCATAGCTCAGACATACCTGGGTCCTGAAAGCAAACAAAGGATGACGGCAATAGCTGGATTCTCTTAACACTTTTAATCTCTTCGTTGATTTTTAATGTTGCTACAAATATAAGAAAGTAAGATATTTCAAATTTCAAAACACAGAGAGACAACAAAGCCCACTTCATTACTGCCTTACCCTTTGGAGATGTTTTACTTTCCTCCCTTACCAGATCCCACAAGGAAAATACCCAACTACAGCAAGCAGGAAGACAAATAAAAACTTCAGAAAAAATATAAAAGTAATTTAACCTACCAGAGCAGCAACCAAGCACTGCCTTCAACAATTCTATCACATGGATAGAGACATAACACAGCTAAAAGATGTATACAGAGAACCATTATCATAACCAAGCCACTAAATAAATGTTAATTAAGAGGAAAGAAAAAAAAAGACAAAAAAATCTCAAAAAACCTCATCAAGTAATATGGAAATTGCTTCAAAAAATTAAGACTTCTCTAAATTTTCTGGATTGAATAGCTTAAACTAAGTACAATTTTTGAGATCACAGTGTACTACAGAAAAGATTATACATCAGGGCTAAAGAATACATAGTCTGGAAGTTTTAAGTCTTGCAAAGAACATAAAAGAAGCCAAAATGTTGTAGCTGAAGCAACTCTACTTCCTTCATGTCTGGTAATGTGTACCAAAGTTCCTATGAAATGAGACAACAAACATATTTCTATAATATTGCAATGAAAAGGCCAGCTGAATCTCCTAAGGGTTCATCTGTTACAAGAGGGAGAGAAACAGTTAACACAGAGACTGGAAATGCCAAGAGTATTCAGCATTGGGAAGTGGCATCTCCTTAACTTCAGCAACCCAAGTAATAAAGGTGCAGCTCAAAGCAGAGCACACAAAAGCACACTTAATTTTTTTCTTCCTAAGCAGTGGTGATACTTAGGAATGTGCATCCAGGACAAAGACTCAACTGACTTACCATTAATAGCAATAAGATCTCCTAGAGGCACACAAGTCAAACCAGCAGAACCTTCTCCACAAAGGGGATGTGTGTACTGGAGTTTATAAACACCATTCCCTCTCCATTTCTCTGGCATAGAGACTGCCTTGGCTTCTATCCCCTACAAATGCAGAGAGAGAACAAACACACTGTCACACCTTTGCAGTGTACCAACGCTGAGGGGTGAGAAAAGGATCAGAAGTTAGGAAGTAGCAGAATAATGCTTGGAGTTCAATTGTTAGGTCAGTCCTAATGCACATTAGGACACAGTGATTATGAGTATGTGTAATTACACACATTTTCCCCAAAACTAACAACAAATCTAAGCGAAGTTCAGTAATTTTTTGTCCTGATAGGAAGAGACGTTCAGAGAGCACTCACACCTATGTCTTTGAGACACATCCTTCATTCTTTCATCCATTCCAGCATTCTGACAACTCCACAAAATTAATTTGCTGCACAAAAAAAAATGTTATTGCACCTTTTCTGTGAACTTACAGGATCTGACAGAGCTTTAAGAATCTAAGTGTGAAGTTAACTAGAAAACCTGAGTCAACAGGTTTGCTTTCAATTTCAGCATGAAAAGGCTCAGATTAATATCACAATGTGATACAATGTAACCACAAGTAGATTATTTCTTTCCTCTTAAATCTGCACAGAAATCATCTTCCCTACCTCCAAGCCTGCTCACTGACATAAACAAACTTTATTCCCAGTAGCAAATGTATTCTTCTTACAGTATTTCAAGTTATGGGGATGCAATAAACTTAGCAGATTTACTAAATTGGTATTGGTCAACCAGACCAATAAGTGTTCTTAGTTAGCCTCACTGCAAGAAAAAAGATGAGAATTCAAACACCTGCCCGAGACCAAGTCTTTTTCTGCATGTTCAGCCACGTATTGGTAAACATAAACTGCAAATGTAAAGGGAAGAAGTGAATCCATACATTGTACAGCTGTACTGCTATAGGTGCTCAAGTATGATACCTCTATAGATTAGAAGAACCAAAGCCAAACTTGACACTTAGTTGAATATGGAATTGTAGACAATATTTTGGCAGACCCAGGCCGCATCAACACCACTTGACAGGATACCATTGAGATGACACTGACACTTAAGGCAGTACTTTGGGACAGTGCTACAACCTAAGCACCTCTGCACATGCTCAACAGTGTAAGGCAGAGGTGGGAGGTCCAGCTGGGTCCTGGTGAGGCTGAGGACCAAAAGAAACACAGGGACAGGTCTCTCCTTTCACACCTAAAGGCTGCTCCAGTCTTTAGCCTGAAGACTTTCTGGTCAGGGAAATTAGAGAAGCTGATCCTTCAGCAGCCCCTGGAGCCAACTGACGTATACAAAGGCAGAAGCAGATCCGCAGATGCATCTTGTATATTCCACAGCTTTGCCACACTGACCCAGAAGTTTCTGTTTGGTGGTGCATGCACCTACTTACCTGAGGTACGTAGCCTGTCTCCATCATGAGAAGATGAACCAGAACGATCAAGGCATCAGTAGCACTGGTACACTCAGCAGAAAGGTAGAGCATCTCTAAGGAATGGGGTATTTCACCATCAGCAGCTTCACTGCACAGCATGGGTTCGGAGGGATAGGAACCTGTCCCTTCTTCCAGGTCAGCATCTTCTGGGACTAATCCAGAAGGAAATTCTAGGCTCGATCCCGCCTTCAGGGGAAAGCAAACCACACATTTGTTCAGAAAATTACACCTCTATATATACCAACATTATACATTTGCTTATTCCAGCCTGATTTCCCATACAAGTTTTACAGATTCATTACACCTCCATTCTTTATCATTCCAGATGGAGACTGGGATTACATATGTATTGTATTCTTTAATCTTAATAATGCAAACCCTTCATGAAAGGGTTTCATTTTATTACATATACTAGCTGAAGACAAGTGGTCATAAGATATTAAACCTTCATCAGAATTTTTGCAACATACACAGGAATAATTTAATCACTATAGTATCATCATTTATTTGAACTTAACCAACATGCACAGCAAGTAACCAAAATGGTAACTTGGGCTGCCAACAAACACAACAGGCCTAAACAGAAGGGGAGGAAATAAAATCAATCAATCAATCGAGTGCACCTGCTGCCACTTGAGGAGGGCAGTGGCTTCAATGTAGCTTCCTTCTACCAAAATCATAGCATGTTATTAGGTAACTGACAAAACTACACACAGACACTATTAAAAAAAAAAAAGTAGAATGAAAACTGTAAGCAGATTTTTATGGGGGAAAAAAATGAGCCAGTCTTTGACAATGCCTGTTGCATCTGCTCAGACTTAGAATCAGTTTCCTCAAGAAGACAGCACTGGGGCAGGTAAGAAACACAATCCTTACTTCCTTAAGTGCATGTTCCAGCAAAAACACTTACTCCTGTAAACCTGAAACACTTTGGGCTCTCTGAATTAGCTTCTGTGCCACAGTAATATACAATGAATAGAGACAAACTGCCACTCAAATAACTGAATATGTATCAGATAAGTATAAGGAGCCAAATATTCTGAAGAGATTCTCTCCTATGTAGTACAGCAACTGATATAACAGGATACCTTCTTTTTTGCTTTGTGCTGTACAGCAAAAATTCTCATGTACTTACCCTCTCATCACGTTCTTGAAGTTCCACCTGAGCTTTCTCAGTTTTAGATTGCTCATTCTGCCCTTCTTTTGGACTGCTGGCCTGACTTTTGTGGGGGGTCAAGGTGGACGGCTCATGACCATTCTGTAGTGGGGGAGGAGTACAAGAAGGAGGAGGAGGTAGGCTGGGTTGTCCATCTGGCTCTTCTAGTAATAAGCATATCAAATCACCAGAAACAATCCCGTATGAAGCTAAGGTCTTCTGATCCTCTGTGAGAGCATCTTTTCTGTTCAATGTTATTGAAAATGTGGTATCAGAACTGCAAAATAATTTTTAAAAAACCAGTAAGGAAACATGGCTGGCTGCACCTGGATAGCCACACACTCGACGCGGCAATTAGTGCTATGGTTTAGTTGACCCGGTGGTGATTAGGCAAAGATGGGACTTGATTTTGGAGGTCATTTCCAACTCTAATGATTCTATGATTCCACAGTTAGAAATGCATCCTGCATATTAGAATACAATTGTGCCACGGGGCTTAATCCATTAGTAATTACCTATATGTTAAAGAAATAGTGAGGGGAAAAAAGATTATACGAAATTATTTCCCCCATGTTTCTCACCAAAGTACATTTTAAGTTCTGGTAGCTGCTTGGTAAATAAAACTTCATTTACAGAAACTGCTCATAAAACAGTTATGAAGGAAAGCAAACAAGTGCCCTTCAAAATAGAAGGAAAACAGCTAAGAAAACAAGCTCTAAATAAACTACTGCCCCAGATTATTTAAAAATAAGTAGTGTTGATGGCTCAACCAACTTGCTTTCTCATCAAGCTGAACATTAATTTCAAATATCAGCAGCTGTCCTATAGAATGCCAGTTGCAAATAAGGGTAATAACTAAGATGCTTCTGGCCAAAAAACCAGAAATTAAACTGTTTAGCAGGGAAGCAGCTACCCAGTATCAGCTACAAAATACACCCACTGCAGCAAGACAAGCAGCAACTTCAGAGCCCTCCTGCCCACACTGCTGTGTGAATCACCAGTGAAACACCAGCACATCGCACCTAATTAAAAGTTTGCGACACAAACCCTTCAGCCACCATCAGAAAACGTTCCACTTTTATAGGCGATTCATTCTCCTACGGAGGATGCCCTGAGTTGTTCACAAACAAACGTTTATGAAACTTAAACCGAGATTCTCCAGGAAGCCTGAGAGGAGTGTAAAACTGACACCATTTTGTAACGCAAGGGCCGCGCGGAAATCTCAGTCAGCTCTGACCGAGCTGCAATCCGCATTTCACAGCGGAGCACTCCCCAGGTTTTGCTTTCCCGTTCCGCAGGGACCAGCCGGAAGCAGCCCGCGTCCCAAGCCCTGCAGGAGCCGGGGCGGTGGGTCCCGTGAGCCGGGCAGAGCCGCGGGGCCGGGAGATGTGAATCCCCGGGACGCGTTGCCGGGCCCGGGCGGTGTCGCCGCCCCCGCCCCGCAGGGGGCAGCACCGCGGCCTCGGGGCCTGGGGCAGCGCCCTCCCCCGCACCGCGTGGTACGGCC
>VYZT01040883.1:57244-73188 GCA_013400735.1 Pomatostomus ruficeps
CGGCACGCCCCCGATCGCTGTCTCGGCGTGCCGCGCTGCGGCCTGTGCGGCGCCGGTCCCGCCCGGCCGCGATCGATGATTGGGCGCTCGGCTGTGCGCGGGGAGGAGCCAGCGCCGCGCGCGCCCCCACAGGCGGGGCGGGGGGCGCCCNACAGGCGGGGCGGGAGCCGCCATTGCTGCGGGTCTGGGAGCGGCGCTGCCCCCGCCCCTCGCAACAGCTCCGTTCCTCGTCAGCCGCTTACCCTGCGGGGGATAGCCCCTGGCGGGAGTGATTCCTGCCCCGGGCTGCCTGACGCCGCGTGGCGAAGGTGGTTGGGCCTCCTCCTCCTCGGCGTAACACCGAGTCAGGTGATGTTCTGTAGCTAAAACCGCCACGGAGAGCCTGGCTGGGCGTTAAACTGTTAGTGAAGGTGGAAATGTTCAAGGAGAAAGGCTGAAAGAGGATGCTGCTCCCGAGAGTGTTTAGTTTCATGAAGTAACCGGATTTTTCTAGACCACAGTGCTGAGTTGTCACCTCAGAGGTAGTGGTACAACACTTGTGAGCAAATAATCTCACCAAAAGTATGAAGTGGTGCAAACTGGGGTTTACTGGCTTTAGTTCCCCTTCACCTGTCATACTTGGAAAAAAGCCTTTGCCCATGTCTCTTATCTGAAAATGCACACTTGACAGGAGTATAATGCTGATTGGGGAAATAATGTAAAAGGTAAAACTTTTTTTCAAGTTTTCACTTCCTTTAATGAATTCCATTGAATTTTTAAAAGCAGGAAATTCAGAGGTAACTTGGAACAATGCATATTCCCAGATCATCTTGGTTTTCTTTCTAAGAATAAAAGTTGCTTGAATCACAATTCTCCATACAAAGAGTAATGCAAGAAAACTGGGGTACTTTCTAGGAATATAATACTAAAATAATAAGTAAAGTGTGATCACAAGACAGCTTACGCAGCTGCCACCAAGTACGACTGCTTATTAGAGCCCTATTCACATTGCTTAACCCTGTAGAAACAGCCTTGCTGTCTTCTTTCAGCACTTAGGGGCCGAATCGGAAAAAGGAGACTGCAACTTCAAAAAACTCTTTATGCTGGGCTGCAGATGAAATCTCCTTTATGCATCTGAACATGGCCATCCAAACCATCCAATTCATTTTAGAGTTGGCTGTCAGGTACGCCTCAAACTGAAGGGCAGCCATCGTCTGGTTTCAACATGTCACTAAATTCCTCAGTGGAAAGGAGAGGCTTATATTGGAGGTGCTGAAAGGAAAGAGATTACTGAGGTGGAACACCAGTCGCTGAACAATGGAAGAGCTGATGCTCTTTACAGACAGCTTGGTGTAACTCACCAGGTCCTCAATGACAAATACTAAAACAAGTGATTTCCTGGGAAGCTGCACCCTTTGCCACTACCCTTTTTGAAGGAGTGCTTATGAAGTCATCATCAAATGGGGACACATCCTGGATAAACTCAGAAAAGTGGGTTGCTGCAGGAGGGGTGTGAGGGTGGAATTGGCAAAGAGGTAGAAAGCAGAACACATGAGGAGCACTGTGCCTCTCAGAAATTCTTTGCTCTCTCTTGAAGATGGTTGAATCCAAAGTGAGTCATGCTGCTGCCTCAACATCATGTCATAAATAACGAAGCCCAATTCAAATTAAAACAAGCATAAAATTTATTTTGTGTCCGAGAGTTCGAACACGTAATGCCACGATCGAAAAGGAAACAGTACCAAGACCGGGGTTGGTACTGGGTGAACACAGGTCTGACCTCTATCGCATCAGACCTCCCTCCGTTCACGAGGGTTGCTTCTAACAGTCCACTTTTGTACAGTTTTGCTCATAAAGTCCGGATCTTGGGTATTGTTTTTGCCACCCAGCATATTTTGAAGGGTGCTATTCATGGAACTGAGGTGGACAAAACGTATCCTGTCTTTGATTAATTTCTCATCACCGGGGGATGTTGTCTGATGACTCGTGATGTTCCTTATCTTGGGTCTTGATTCGACCATTAACACTCAAGCTGGGAGTGGATTTTTGGAGATTGCGTCCATCAACTCTGCCGGGAAGTTCTCCTCGAAAATGTAGATAGCAGGAGTCAGCTCAATGCTTTCTTGATGAGCCGTCATTCTCCGTAGCTCTGTTTTGTGATGCAAAATTGGCTCCCGGGTGAGGCTGCACCTTTCCAGGGGCAAGTTATGCTTGTTTTTAAAATTGATTATAGCTTAACTTTAATACATATTCTGATATTACATATTTGAGCACGAATTTCACGCATTCATTTATAACAATCATTACCATTTTCCTTTGGCCACGGATGTCCTACTCTTGTTCCATTCTTCAGTTATCCCTGTGCCAGCCACCTCCTGTTATCCCACAGGCTCTATGGCATCTTAGTCTGTGCTCGCTTGGAAGGGTGGAGGAGTCTTCCCTAGTATGAGCAATGTCCACGGCTGCAGCAGAACCACCTTTTCAGTAGCTTGCACAAGCTGAAGTGATTGTGAGACATAAAGTGGTTCAGTTTCTCAGGAGCTGACTATAGTCGTTATTAGGTAACCAGCTGCACCAGTTACAAAGTGAGCATTTTTGCTGCCATTCTGTGAATTTTTCCTTTGAACTTTATGAGTCATGCTATAATGTAAGGTTTAGACACATTTTCCACACAGCAGGAAAACATCCTAGGAAACAATTAGGATGAAAGGCTAAAACATTTTCCTCAGTTTCAAGTCTGGCGAATTTCAAATGACTCAACACCACTATTATTCTTTCCCTCACGCATCATTCTAGAAGAAAGGGCTGTTATTTGATGAGTTACGGGTTTTCTCTACCATTTTAATTCTGTCTCAGTCTGCAGGCAGGAGACTTTCCATGGCCATATATGAAGTGACCTCTGGCTGGGAAAGGCACTTGTCAAAATAGTATGGGAAACCTGTGTGCCTAGAGGCTTGAAAAAATGCTTGTGTACAGTGGAATTTTGACTTTCAGCATAGATCACTCATCAGAAACAGTGAATTATTTTTAAGTCTTAATTCATTAAGATAACACACATTATGCTGAGAAAAGAAAGCTCTTTGTCATAGCTTGGAATGGTTGTTGAGGACAATGTCGTTTCTCTACTCAAAGTACTTTATTGGAGATGTTCTTTCCTTCATGGTCAGTGTGAAACACAAGCAACAGAATTTGTTTCACCAAAACTGTAAAACCCTGATAGCCCTAAGTGAGTTCTCTTGAGGAATTTGAAATTTGAAGCTGTAGTCCTGTTGACCAAGTCCCATGGCAGAGGAGAACTATAAAATATAAAGGTCTCTTTGGTTCAGTTACAAACCTCATGGAAATTTTTTTCTCTGAAAGATGAGTGTGGTAATAAAGCTGTGAGCCGGTAGACCTTTTATATTATTTCTCTTCACGTATTTTCCACTACAAATAATGTATCTTATAATATGTATAAATAAATATATGTGTATGTATATATTAACTTGTGATGCTCATATTTTGAATGACAAGAGTCACACTGAAGGACGTGATAAAGTGTGGAATGAGAAGGAGATGGGTATTAAGGCTGGAGTATCATCAGGAGCTGAAGTGCCAGAGCCTGAAGTGCCATTTGAAGTGTGCCAGGGGAGGAGGTTCAAGAGATTCAAATCAAAGCCACTGGAGAGAACCTCCTAAATTCTTTCAGCTTGCTGGTGGTCATCTTTACTGCTAGAAGGTATTTTAAAGCCCTTAATACTAATGCTCTATACAGTGACTGGAACTCTGCATTACACCGTCTCAGGATGGCTGTCTACACATGAGCCCTAAACAGTGTCTGGAGTTTGCTCATGTGGCTATTAACTGCTCTGTTTCTGAAAAAAATCTTGATTGTATGGAGCAAAAGACCTTCCAGCAGTTTTCCTGGAGTCTGCCAGATTGCTTCAGACCCTTTTAGCTACCACTGTGTTTTATCTTAGATTTGAATATTTTTAACGATATCAAGTTCCTGGGAGCTGCGTGCTGAGCAAAAGTATTTGAAGTGGCACACCAAGGTCAGAGTTTGATATCTTTTCATTAGCAGACTAAAATCACATTTCTCTGGGTAGTAAAAAGAGGCTCATTTTTTTTCTTAGGGAGTTTACTGCAACTAACTCTGAGGAAACTGACAGGATTGCAATTCGTGTGAATCCAGGGTAGTGGCTGCCTAGGCTGAGTGTGCTTCCCGCTGCCGTCAGCTCCCTGAAAGGAACTGAATGGTTGTACAAGAGCCAAACAATGGGGACAAAAACCGAGAAGAACGCTCCGAACAGACCTATGCAAATGATGGACTCGGCTCTGAACCTGGGCAGCTTCCAGACAAATAATGCCTGCTGCATTCCTGTTCAGTGTCTCAGTATTTCTTACTCTTTCCCTGTCTCTTGGAAACCAGCTTAAGTGCACCCCACAGTTCATAGCTGTGAGGGCAATGTGCAGGGCAGAGCCAGAACAAGGACACTGATTTTTGTTTTGCTAAATGGGCTTTGGTAAAAATGAGCCTCATAGTCCTGGCTCAGGTGCTAGGATAGGGCAGTTACAGAGATCAGCAACATTAAATCAATGGATCCAAACAGTAACAATGTTTTTTTCCATCAGCTCATCAGCCAACTGCCTCCCAACATTGTTATCCATTGTTAACAGATTCTGTGTAGGCATTGCTGCTACGTTGTTTATTTTGCAGCCTGGCATAGATTAGTAGTACTCTGGCAACCCTGCTCCAAAGCCCTGAAAGCTTTTATGAAGGGCACCAGTCGTAAAGCCACACTTAGGAAAAGCTGTGGTAACACTAAGCTTTTGCAAAGCTGCTGAAAAATCAGGGAGTGTCCCAGACATACTCACAGACACAACCTGTGGGGTAGGGGCGGCCGTTTCCTCCTGTGGATTCTGTTTGAAGATTTCACTGTGCAAGATTGATGGCTGCCTCATGAGCTGGGAAGTGGATAGCATTACGTTCTACATGGAATGCAGGAATTAATGAACAGGAACTTACTGGAGTTTTTCTCATTCTATGGGCATTTCCAGTAGTTGTGGAGAGAGATCATCTGCTCTTAAGTCATTTAGCAAACTCCTGTCTGTGTCATTCGCTGTTTTATTTAAACATTCCAGCCAATGTATCTCTCCAATCAACCATATAAACTTTATATTCCTTTTCCCTCAAGAAGTGATTTTCCATATGGAATATCAGTGTGTAGAAAGGGTTAAAATCCTGAGTCTATTAAGTCCTTTATTATTTGACATTGTTGTGTGAACTGCAGAAACCCTACCTGTTCTTGAGTATACTGCAGAGTAACTAGGAACAATGGAGCAAAGAGGGAACTGAAAAATCCAGTCCCAGTTCTGCAATAATAGCAGAGATATTTCGGAAACTAAAGTACTCTTTCTGGACTTCAGGTTGGGTAGACTGTGTATTTGCTATCTTGTTTGAGAACTGTTTGTCTTGTGTTTGTTAACTAGTGAGGTTTCTAAATTTTTGAAAGCAAAAGAAATTATTCTGTATGTTGTAGACTGGAGAATCTTGTACAGGACCAAGGCAAGACAAGAACAAAATTCTTTTTCAGATATACTCATTCTGAGGATGGTCAGTTTAAGACAGTGTGTTTTTATGGCTGTGTTAAACCTGTACAAGACAATTATGGTGACTTTTTTTTTTCTACATCAGAAGCTTGCTGAGTTCTTAGGCAGATTTCAGCTGTAATCTTTATTATGATTTTTATTAAAAGTTTTTGCAGACTGTTCACAAAGGAGAAACCAGACATGGTATCTACAGTCTGGTAAGTAGAGTACTTCATTATGGTGAGACAGGCACACAAACTGAAACAAACGAACTTTTAATCTTTTTCTCTACTTCAAGTACTTGAATGCACTTTAATCTCTGTGAAAACAAAAGAATTAAGAGAATTGTTTACATACAGAAATCGGTCCATGCCTGCTCAGTTACTGAAGATAAAAATCAGAGCAATTTGTCTGACACATATTGTCCTCAGCAGTGCAATTGGCAGGTCTCATTTAGACTATCAGGCAGCTGACAAGTCCCTTCTGCTTAGCTCTGTCTGCTTCAGTCATCTAACTGACCTTGTACAATCCATCCTAGCATCTGAGAGAGGCTCAGGGATGGAACCAAGAGCATCAGCTTTGGAGTGCAAAAGGAAAGCTTGTTGGTGTGAGGAAGCAGGATGAAATGATACCATCTTTTATCCCCACGGCAATTCAGTTTGTTCTTTCAGCTTCTTACCCAACATACATTCAAGATCCAAACGAGAACTAATCAACTCCAAAGCACAGTAATGACCAAGATTGCTGTTTTCTGTTCCTCAGTGTGAATGAAATGCAATGGGAATGAGATGTCTCATCTGCATCAATGTTTCTAGCAATGCTGTTAGATAAATATCTAGTAAATATCCATGTCCTTTAATGATAGAAAAATCCATCTTTCTGGTTTTACATTGACTTTTAATTGACCCTTATTAACCACGATTGAAAGTGGCATGTTTGCAGGAAAAGTTAGAACACATTTTGGAAAAAGTTTAAGGTATGTGACTTCAGCAGGCTGTTGTGCATAATTCAACATTGTTACCTTAAAGTATTTGAGTTGCTTAAAATAGAGAAAACCAAAAAGGTGTAAGAACTAGGGATGGGCCAATTAAAGGGTGCGTTTTCAAAATTTGTCACAATGTGGATTATGTTTCCAGAATGCTTTTTCCCCGAGACTACTTTTTCTTGCATAGTATCTTGGGATAACTTGGTAAGGATTCCTCGAAGAACCAATATCAGGGCAGTATTGAAAATGCATTTTGTCTGTCTTGCAGTGGGAAATCTTCCCAAGACCAGTTTTTTATGAGGTGCTGGGTAGAACATAGATCTGCAACCATTTAGAGTCTGCCCTGGTAATACTAATTTCGATACAGAAGTAAGACTACCAAAGGGTGGTGGGGTGGGCGGTTTTTTGGTGCAGGGGAGGGTTTGTTCTTGTTTTAAATGCATTTATGTGTTTTCTAGCAGATTATGGAATAGATTGTCCAAGACAATATGATACTTGTTAGAAATCCAGGAATGACTTTAGAGACTCCAAATTGCTGGGAAGCTAACAAGACCTGTTGCTAGTGATTAATTAGCATGGTTTTATACATAGACAGGTATCATGATCACAATCAGACGTGTTAGAAAAGGATGTGCCACTCCCCTGTGTGGTAAACTCAGTGTAAAGTTACTATCAGTCCCTAATAACCAGTTTTCTAATGCAGCTCTGGGAAGACTTGAAGTTGTCTTGAGAAACAGTATCGCTATATCTAGGAAATTAAGCAGTAGCTGTCATTGGTAGTGAAAATCAGGATGAATACAAGAATTTTGAACAAAGAAACCTTAACTTTTGTACTAGGAATGTGTCACAGAAGGAAACAATTTGTCTCAGCTTTTGTGAATCTGTGTTGTATGGTTAAGTCCCACCATACAGTAGCTCAGAGCCTGCTTTGCACTCAACCACACCACTGCATTCTCGTGCCAGGACACCCTTCTCTACTCCTTTGTGATCACCCTGTGATTCTCACACATGCTTTGAATTTACCCTTGCATTCCCTTCTCATGTAAACTCATTTAGTCAATCCCATGTAGCAGTGTCTGACCTGCCTCATTTTATTAGACCAGCAGATTCAGTTGAAAAACTTTGTGACTCTCAAATCTGGTATATCATAGGGAGGCTATGTGTGTAAAAAGAAGGTGGTGTTATAGAGGAAGACAGACCTGCCCCTCCTTGACTGGGATTGCTTTGTCATGCTTGCTCTGCAGGAGGTAGGACAGATGGTAAAATAAAACAGCCAAGACATGGGTGTGGGGAAAGGATAGAGTAGTGGAGCAGAACCATTCACCAACAGCTAGTGCCTGCCAAAGTGATATCCAAGGAGTCAGAAATCTGTGCCTGCTCCCACAATGATGGCTTTGTGCAATAAAATCATTAACTAAAGTTCTCTCCTCTATCCATCCTTGTCCGAATTTCATTGAGAAAAGTCATGGATACAGATTTTTTGCAACTCATAGTATGCATAATTTATGAAAGCATTTGTATCATACATGTTATTAACAGATCCGTGACAAAGGTGAGAAGATGCTAAAGACATGGTATTTTTTCCTGCTGTGTTGGCTGTCCTTGAGGCTTGAGGCTAATCCTGGTCTTAAAGTGAGGATTACTCAGAAGGGGCTGAACTATGGTATGTCTAACATTGCCAGTAGGTAATTTATTATAAATACTCTATGTACTCTCTTGTTTCTTAATAGAGGTGCAATGAAGGAACATGCTTCTTAAATATTGAAAGAGAATATATTCCTTTTGTCACCTCACACCAGGAATGCTCTTTATCTCTCCCCTCATTTATTTCCTTTTTTTGTGTGTGTATCCTAGGTATGAATTTAGCCTTTATTGATGAATGCATTCTCCTACAGTCCAGTAGTTTCTACTACATTCTTCATATCTATATACTTTCTTAGAACCAGAATTAGATGGTCATATAATTGCTGCTTTTTTTAAAGTGTCTAAAACATGACTTAAAGTGCAATATTTAGTTGAAGATAATCAGATACCATTGGGAACAAAAGCTTACAATTTTGGAACAGCCACGTAGCTTTGCTCTCATTCCTGCATTTGGCATGGAACAGCACCTACATGACAGAATTGCATCTCTTTAAAAAAAAAATCTAGTGACTGCCATAATTCTGCCCCTTAACAGAAAATTTCCATGATATATTTTCCATACTCTTTCTATTCATGCTAACTTTCACCATCTCTTACCTAAGGCTTACTCCATGGGTGTGGAGGGCATGTAGTATAATTTCAATTGTTTACAGAATTAATATTAATAATAAAGGTTAACAAGGCACAAATTCAACAAAGACTGGGTCAAACTAAGGATTAATCATCATTTATGTATTGAAGATGCTGACAGGTAAACAATGGACTTGTGAGGTGAAAAATGAAAGGCTTTATGCTGTTGAGATGAAAGCAAGGATCAGCTCCACTTATTTTGCTGTATGAGCATTGTTTTAAAGGCTTTTGAAGAGCTGAAAAGTGCAGGGCTAACATCAGTCACCTCACCCAAAACAGTATTGATCTCCCTCATTTCCTAGGGATCTCTGATGCCTTTAGAAATGAGACTTCAGCCTGGTCTTTCTTAGTGTGAGCACAGCAGTTTTTGTGACAGTCAGCGTGGCCTTCCAAGGGCTGAATGAACAGACTAAGCAGGCACACCCTGCATTAGAAGTAAGAGCAGATTTAACAGTGCTCCTCCCAAAGGTATTTCTCATATTTGAAGAGCTTGGTGCCTGACATATCCTTTCCCTGAATGTGAGATTTGAAGGCTGAGGCAATAGATCCTGCCTTCCCGCTTCTTGCCTGCTACAAGAACCTTGAGAGAAATTCCACCTGAGATCACTGGCTGCCTTCAGTGACAGTCATGAGAGCTTTAAATTATTTCAATGAAAGCCCATATATTTTTTTTGTAGACAAGAATTCCCAGGGAATCATAACTTACTTCTCCTTCATAAAAAATGCATTTTATAAAAATATATTCCAGTGTTGAGTTATCACAAATTTCAATTCTTTGCTTTCCTAATACTATGGAGCTTGGTGATGAAAAACCCCAGGTGTTTTGTATTCAGCAATTGTGAGGTCAAAATCTAAAGACACTCAGGGTAAAAACATCTGAAAGCAGGACATCATTCAATATTAAAGTTTTAGTTAAGTCTTAATCAAAGATGAGCAAAAAGAAGGAAGGCATGAGGAATGCGGAATTTAAAGATGCTCTGTTTGTTGGTAATACGGTCTGTGTATATTATCAATGCACAAATAGCATTGAAACATTCCAGAAAGTAGGGATTCCTTAAAGCAAGGAAAGAAGGTAAGGAAGGTAAGTCAGACATCTGCAGCAGGCTGTAATTATTAAGGTGTAGTAGCAAAACATATGTACTGTGAAAGAAATGGGAAGAAAACATTTTAAAGGACTGTCTTTAAAACTCAAACAACTTCCTGTACACAAGCAACAATTCAGATAGTTCTGCATTTGACATACCAGAATTTCAAATGCATATATCACACTTTTCCCTTAAGTAAACACTACATAGAGAAGTTGCCTTGCTACTTCATAACTGGCTTTTTCATTCAACAGATATGAGGCAATATGAGGTAAAGGTGATGACCAAGTGTTTCCCAAGGCCACCCACATTATGAGCGAAGTAAAGGGAGTATAAGACTTTCAGAAACCTGACACGAGCTCTTGAACATGAAATACAACTCCGGGACAAAATGATCCTAACAGATTATCTTGATCTTGGATGAAATGGCTTATATATGAGGCTAAGAAAAGTTATAAATGGGTATGTATGTAGTTGGAAGGAGATCTAGGTAAGGATCATAGAATCAGAGTTCCAAGAAATATGTTAAAAATTGTGATTAAATTATTCAGCAGTATATCTGGACCTTCAGGTGCCTGAATCCAATCTGCAAGGCATGTGCTTTCCCATGTCCCCTTGTAGGCAGGAGGATTGGGATGGAGCTCCTGAAGCAAGCAGTATTGAAAGAGCTTTTCCCAAGCTGGAGTGGGCAGGAGAGTTTCTCAGTTGTTAAGGTCAACTATGTCATTTCAAGATAAGTAAAGGAAGTAAATTTCAAAGTTTTGGGATGAAACAGCTTATTATTACCACATAGTAATAATTACTCAACCACTATTTTGTTCAGTGTAAAATTTAGTGGTTCATCTAACTCTGCTTCTGATTTGTTTTAAAAGTACTTGTTCTGCTACATTCAGAGATGAGCTTTATAAAGTTTCTGAAGAAGCACCTTGGCTTTTTTTTTCAATTGGTTTGTATCAGAGTTTGGGGCAAGACAGGTATAAGCATGGCTATGATACAGGAGGGGAAATGGGTGGGAAAGAGGGCAGAATTGATGTTACTAACAGTCTGCTACTATGAAGGACCTATAACAGTGAAAATCATCTGTGTTTGATGAAAAAAAGCTAAAAAAATAATAAGATGAAAATGTGTGCAGAGGATGATGTATCTTGGCTGATGTGGCAGGAAGATGCTTTTCACAGAATATTTTTGGATGAATTTACACAATAAACTACCATTTTAACTGGAGAGGTCTCAACAACTGTTTACTGAAGAGGAAAATCTTTGTACCAGGAGCAGCCAGTAGAAAAACAGTTTTACAGAGTTTCCTACAAGTTCTCCAACTATGGACACTAATATAAAAGCAGGTCTTTCTACAGCCTTCAATCCCACCTTTCAATCGGCTATAAACAAAAACCCAAGAGAATATAGAGCCAGATTCTTTCAAGGGTACAGAGTGAAACAATGAGCAAAAGGCATAAGCCATATCAAGAAAGGTACCAAAGTTAGGAAAAAAGTCTAGGGAGCATCAGAACAAGGGTTGAAAAGGTTGGGGAGTCTGCATTCTTGGATGAATTCAAGACTCAAGTGGGCAGAGTTTCTGAGTTGTTTCAGCTTTGAGTAGGAGGTTGAACCAGAAAAATCTCTTGAGGTCCTATTTCAATCTAAATTATTGCATGATTTTCAAAAGCCCAATTAATTACCCCAACCATAGTTCTTGAAATTGGCAATCTTCCCAGTGCATAATCTGATTTTAGCTCACAGTAAACAAGATATCTAAAGGCAGTCTTACTGCCTGAAATGTTACTGTAAATTTATGGTCATTTTAGCTAAAAGTAGCTGGTGCCTTCTGCCCCAGGGAAAGCAGATTAAAGGCAATTGTTTCAAAGATCTCTGCCAGATAGTAGGGAACAATGAGGAATGTATACTGCATGATAAAATGATATCTTTACAATGTTCAGCTCTATTCAACATACCCCTTTGCAAGACGATATCCATGAGTATCAGAAATACTTTTTTTGGCAGGGAAATATTCATGTAAGATTTGAATTAATAAAATGGATCCTCTCCAAAGAGCCCTTTGTTTAGGCAAGGAAGCAGAATGGGAAAACAAAAGCTTTGATGGTCTTCAGCAAATGCTAGCATTCAGACAACTTGGATTTATTTATAGATGTAGCATCGAGGATTAAACATAGATTTATTCTTTCCCTGGCAAGAAGATTTCACTTTAAGGAGTTCGTTCTTCTCCCAAGGGAATGTTTTTGTTAAACAAACAAACAAACAAACAAACAAAAAACCCACCCAAAAAAACCCTGGCCAAATATCAAGGATTCTTTTTCCAAGGATGCTACAAGGTGTAATGGTGCAAGTGTCTTTCTTTCCTAAAATATACATGGGTCTGTCATTTCTGACAAATTCTTTTACTGAAGCACAGACTTTGCCTTTTATAGCAGAAGGGTTTTCAGTGATCAGAGGTCCTTAGTCTTTTGACATGCAGTCTAATAATCCCCCTTTCTGTTTTCTGTAGGCTCAGAATTAATGCTGTAGGTTTCCCAGAAACTTCTGCTTCCTTTATTCCTGGCACTGGCATTTATCTGTCAGTGTTTCAGGCTTCTGCTGCAATCAGTGCAGACTGGAGAATACACACATTGCTACTGTGAGTATTGTACAGGGTACCGGTAGAAGGGCTCTGGGAGAAGGACTGCAAATGAAATTAATTAATGGGTAATTATTTTTCAGGTCAGATATGCTTTATCATTTAACAACAATCCAACAACAATCTATTTGAATAAACTTCTTAAGACAAAAACATTCCCTGACAACTAATGTTGTTTTGTGGGTTTTTTAAAATTATTCTACCCCACAGGTCTCTTTGGGAAGTATCAGGTCAGACATCTGTTTAGCATGCTCAGTTTGTCCAGACATTACATGAATATTTAGGAACACAGAGTCTGCAGTGGCCATATTTGTTGCTTTCTTTGTGTAGTACAGCTGGAAGGTTGACTCTATAGCTAATAATCTATATACTGGTACAGTGTATATTGCCTTCCAAAGAGCTCCTACTAAAGGAAGGGCACTGTCACAATGCCAGACATTCAGAACTTCAGAAACTCCAGAATTTGAGTTGCTATAGAAAACTGACTTAGCAACCCAAACTGACTAAGCCTGTGCAGTATAAGATTATCTGTAATTACATGATTACATGCTGATTTTTCCACTTATCTCAGCATTTTTACAATAGAATTTTACTACAACAGTATTAAATAATATAGCTTTTCTTGGGAGTGTGGAGGGCTAATACTTCTGGGATATCAGAAAAGTTTGCAAGGTGCTAATCTCTACAATTTGGGTTACCGGAGCAGCTGGTAATAGCAGTAGGCCTTGCTCTATTGTGAGCCACATAGCACAGCAAGATGGGTCACCAGGCTGCAAAGTTTCACAGCACAGCACATCCTGATTGCAAAGGAGCATGGACATGCAGTTCTGCATTCTGTCTCAGTGAGATTGGTGCCTGAAAACAGCTGTCACTGTGCTCCCAACCTCTCTGTTGTTTCTCCTATCACTATTGTGAGGAAAAGGATACTGCGTTCAGCAGGACAAAATAGCTGCGCCTAAATAAACACTGAAGCCACCTCTCCGTCTTGCTGAAGGATAAGGACCTGGGCATAATCTGGAGAGACTCCAGAGGTATAAAACACCTAAGACTTCAGAGACAGCATGGGAGGCAGAGAGTTATTCAGAATTTCACAGAGCAGATCATGGGAGAAGTGGTCCAAGGCAGCTTTGGTGGAGTGCAGGGGGTTTTTTGCCTTTTTGAAGGATTAATCTATGCTGCTTTGTTCAATATGATGTTTTGTAAACAACTGTAGGTTTAGACAGATCGAAAATATGCCCTACTCTTCATCTCCTCCATTTTCTAGTCCTACATGTTGCTTTCTGCATAGTAGACTAAGAGGGGCCAGCTGAAAATGAGCTTTCCAAGTGAGACCACTGACAAACCACCCCTCTTGAGCTGTTTCCAGAATCAATAAGATGCATCTTATCACAGCTTTTTGTGATAGTGTTATTAATTTCCAGTCCTCAAAGTAGTCCTTTTCTCCACTATGTCCCAGAGCACTCTGCAAATCAGAAAACTTCCTGGCAGGCCCATTGCCCTTGAAGACTGAAGACTGTGACCCTGCCTCAGTAAATCGTGATTCCTTCAGAAGAGCATACATAAGAATGCAGGAACAAAAGACTTAAGTAGCTGGTTGCTCCCCATCTCCCAAGTAGCCCAAAAAGGGAGGAGGGCTGAGATTCTTTTGTGACAGTCTGCGTCCCTGAAGAATGAGTAAATCTAGGTTGGCAGGATCTCTAGAAGTAATTTGGTCCAACATCCTGCTCAAAACAGCAGTCACCAGACTAGACCAGGTCAGCTGACTAGTGATGTTTGTTGGCCAAGGATGATGATGCAATAACCTTTCCAACAGCTTGTCCCAATTCTGCACAACTCTCCTTAGGAAAATGTTTTTCCTAATGGTCTCTGTAATGATGGTTTGGATAGGGACTGGAGAATGAGGGTCTTAAGAGTGGTGCTTTCTCTGCATAGACACTTAATCAACATATATGAACTGAAAGGGGAAGTTTAAAATTGTAATGGTGATAGGAGGGACCTTGTGACTGGCCATACTAGACATTGGTTTGGTCAGGGGCAGTCTAGGGTAAAAATTTATCTTTTAGGATTACACCCTTTTTTGAGGACTTTTGCTTTGCCTAAAAAAATTACGAGGAAAGTGGAGAGACTCATGGTTTAATCTTCCTCTTTGACAGGGCTCTTTCACTGCAGTATGGTGCCACCACTTGTAGTAATGCCTGAGAAAAGAAAACCCAAGTAATCAAGATGAAAGGGCGAAAAGTGATGCTTTCAGTGTCAGTTCTGTTATGGTAAATGAGGTTTTTATAAGGCTGTTCTACCAACCATTCAAGTCTCTACCCTGCTACAACTTTTGCAACATCTAACCATAGTCTTACTACCTAAATTTGCTAGAATTTAGGTATAAAGAGATTTTTGTGGGGATCTTAGAAGGGATTTTTACAGAAAGAAGAATGAATGGATTTGGAGCTGAACAAAAAAGACGGAGTAGTGTAAAGATTTAAAAGAGTTATTGAAAACTTTCTTAGAGGAAAGAGCAAAGTGGAACAATTACAAAGTTGATAAAACTTGGGTTATATATTTATTAGCTAACTGGTTTCTGCTCTTGCAGTCCCAGAGACCTTCAGGTTGATCTCTCATGAAGAAATGGAATGCCTTGTGTTTCTGTGAAATTGTGACATTTTTTGTAAATTTGTCAAATCCTGCACAACATTGAAAAATTCATGTCCTGGAAACATATGCATATAATCACTTTTTTAATACTTGTCATGTCCCTAAAATACTTTAATCCCTAGAAACCCCATTCTTCATTCTAGATAATAGAAGCAAGAAGTCCTTTCAAACTTGATTTACAGGCCATTTCTTAAATTGTTCCATTACAGCAGATGTTTTCTTGACTGAGTTTGGCTTTTTTTTCCCAAGCAGCAAAGACCAAGGAGAAATTACTGTGTCCATCTCAGGACTGTTTATTGCAGTTATCTTCAAAGTGTCACAGGATAGCACAGGCCACTTGTCCATGTTGCTGCACAGTTGCCAGTTGAGCATTTATAGTGTAAAAGTCAAGTTAAATGGAGGATATAGGTATGTTCAGAAAACTTTCTAATTACTCTGTGGGAAGTGGCAGGGTTTGTACCATAAGGGACACTTTTCAAATTTTGATTTCTAAGGATCCAGCTACAGGATATGATTAACTGTCAAAGGTTCCGAAAAGAGATTTTTAATGATCTGTTTTCAAAACCAGACTCCTTTGCTGAGTGTGTGAAGTGCAGTTAATCTACATTTCTTCCTGCATGTGCCAGCAAATGAGCTGACTAGACCTACTGCACATGGAAGCATTGACATTTGACCATATTAGAGAGTACAAGATTGCAAATGGGGGTTGCAGATATAAAGGTGATCTAGACTGATTAAACCTTTTGACAAGCTGTCAGGGTTTGGGATA
>VYZT01040883.1:73315-107468 GCA_013400735.1 Pomatostomus ruficeps
CCATCCGCTCCAGTGTCTCGAGGGAAGGAAACTCAGGATCCCCGAGCCCCCTTTCCCCTCTCAGGGGAGTCATCGCTCCCTGCGCACCGGGAGCACCAGTGCCCCTGCCGGCTGTGACTGTGACTTCATCAAAGTGGAATTGCCAACAAAGCGGGAAGAGACTGTCTGTGGGTTTGTCTGTTCTTATTTGTTGTAGTTACCATCGTTGCTGTTTTGTCTGTCCCATTATATATATATAATATATATAAAATATATTAGTAAAGGACTGTTATTCCTCTTTTCTCATACCATTGCCTGAAAGCCCCTGGATTCCAAACTTTTGCCAATTCGGAGGGAAGGGGGTTCCATTCTCTTATTCTAAAGGAGGCTTCTGCCTTCTTTAGCAAATACCTGTCTTTGAAACCAGGACACAAGCTGACCTACAATTTAAGAATAAAGTTTTCAAAAGAAAATATGAAACAATGCTTACAGTTCTTATTATGACTTTCTAGAATCTTTTTTTTCTTACTCATAGACAAAATGTAGCTAATTGAGCATCGTTTATCAACATGTTAAAACTAACATTCACAACTTTGCAGATTGCCTTCTATATAGGTCTTCTGAGACTCAGACCCCCTAGATTTGTCTGAGACTCCCAAATTAATAGAAACAGTCAACTCTTCAATCTACCATAGTGCTATAACTGTTTCTCATTAATATAAATGGCATTGATATCCCAGTCTGGCAGATTTTATATTTCAAATATTTCAATCCACAGTAAGACAGCCACTGTGTTCAGTTCCTTTCCTCCAGCTGGATCTACAGCTTTCTGTCTGATTATCTTGAGAAGCCCATTCATTCCAAATTGGATAAAAGTGTAAGTTTGCAAAGATCGTTTCACTTAGCGAAGGGAGGAGTTAAAACACGGGCCTTACATTTCTGACTTGTCTCTCTTTTCATATAGTTATGCCTAAATATCAAATACAAAATACAAATGATGGATGCACAGCTTAGAAAGCATAAGGGTGAGTTGGTGATAGCAGCTTTTAGTTAAGTAATTTTCATAGTGCTTAAATCGTAGCCATTTTTATTGAATGCCAAACTATTTCTGTGTTCATGTGTTGGGGTTTGGGATTCTTTTCCTTTCTTTTTTTGTTTGTCTCTCTGTCTTAGGAATTTTTCCCCATTTTTGTTGCAAAGGGGTGATAATGGGCGAGTGCTTGAGAAAGACAAAAGAACCAAAAGGCAAGTCCCCGGCCCTGCCCCAGGGGCAGGCAGAGATGCCATGGGGGAATTGGGGCTAGTGGAAAAAAAGCAAAACACAGCCCCTACAGGCTGGGGTGCGAGAGTTTTGCGGTTTTTTTGGAGGGGAGAGAGGCAACAAGAGCTACAGGGAGACTGCCATCACTGCAAGCTTCTATCTCCTGCTGTGGGTTCTATTGTGAATAAAACTCAGCTCCTGGCAACCACTACACTAAAACCTATCTAACACCCTGCTTCACCACCCACTCCAGTGTCTTAGGAGAAGAAACCTGAGATCCCTGAGCCCTTCCCCCCTCCCAGGGAGCCAGCCTCTGCCAGCCGTGTTTCAAGGGTCAGCCCTGTCTGCCAAGACACCCTGCAGCTTCCAGGCTCAGCGGCCAAATGGCTGACACACCCCTGCCTACCCCCTCTGGGACCTTGCGAATCCCTGCCTTCCCAGCCTGCTACCCTGAGGCTCCTGTTACAGCTCCTCCTGCTATCCAAAGAGGGCACTTGGACCAGCTGCCCCTGGGAGCTCGTACAGGGAGTTCTTTCTCCATCCCTTCCTGCCGGCTGCAGCCGCCATGGTGCACTCAGCCGGAGCCGCGCCACAGCGCCCCCTGCAGGCCAGGGGAGTCATCGCACCCTCCCTGCGCACCGGGAGCACCAGCGCCTCTGCCGGATGTGACCGTGACTGCACCAAAGGGGAATTGCCAACAGAGTGGGGAGAGACTGTCTGTGGGTTTATCTGTTCTTATTTGTTGTGGTTACCATTGTTGTTGTTTTGTCTGTTCCACCATATATATAAATAGATTAGTAAAGGACTGTTATTCCTCTTTTCTCATACCATTGCCTGAAAGCCCCTTAATTTCAAAATTATACTAATTCGAAGAGAAAGAAGTTACATTTCCTATTCTAAAAGAAGCTGTTCTGTCTTCCTCAAGAAATACCTGTCTTTGAAACCAAGACATCATGGTACAAAAAAAAGTGAAGGAAGAAAAACATAGCCATTCTTCTGTACTGTAACATATTCCATACTTCACTCTAGAAATCTCTTGCATGCATCTTATATACAAAATGCAGATTTCTTCTGTGCTCATAGCAAGTCACCTGCAATCTTTCAGTCTGTTGTAGTTGGCTTGTGTTATTTCTTTAGATTTTGGAGATGAGAATTTTCCTGCTGATTCTTTATGCTCTTGGTGTGTGGACATAAGGCTTGTGTTCAGTGATATGACCAGATGCTGCGGGCAGATAGTGTCACACAGAGCGTGTTTCTTTTCCCACCAGTAACAATTCCTCTGTCACTCTTGCAGAGACATGAATACATGTTCAAAAAGGATATGAATAGAAGATTTTCACTACTATAATCAATGTCAGAGCTTTTTTTAATTGTTGTTGTTAGGGTTTTTTCCTTCAAGATTGAGATAGTAAGGTTTTTTTCTCAACTCAAATTAATTTAATTCCTGTAAGTAATATAATTCAGGTCATAAAGTTTGTTCCCATTCTTCACTTTTCATTGTGGATATTTCTATTATCTGCTCATTTATTCAGAAACAGAGTAAGTAGACATTTATTTTTCCTAAAATTATCTACACCTGCCATGTGCCAAGCAGTGGCAAATATTACTGAAAATCATGATCATTGAGATCATTTTCTTGCACAGTACATAATTAAACACTCCAAGTTCAAGGGCACTTTAAGCTGTGCTGTCATATTGAGAAGTTCATAATCAATGAATTCACCATTTCTCTTTGAACCCATCTGATTTTTATACAGTATAAACAGACCGTACAGTCCAATCAAAAATAAATTAGACTGAAGCTGTATCCAGTGTCTTTCAGAAAAAGTCTTCAATCATATTGCTAATAAAGTGCCTTCTATGTGAAAAAAGTCCCTTTTCTTCAACACTGATAGGCAGAAAAATGTGCTAACATCATCTTCCAAAGGATTTAGTCATATTTATCAGTATTTCACTAATCATATTGGAGAGTTTAGTTCTCTTGTGCAAATACATAACAAAAATGGTGACTCTGCCCTAGATTTTTCACTGCATGGGAGAGACTTCTGCAAAGTGTATTCAGTTGTGAACAGCAGGAGGACAAGACCTAAACCAGGAGAAATCAGTGGCTTTTCCAGAGGGAATATTCTCACTGTTTCCCTCATAATAATTTCTTTCTTTTTCTTCTCCCTTCTCCCACCATTCTTCTTCCTCAGATTCTTAATTTCTAGAATGCCTTTGTCTTTAACTAAGCAATAACTGTTTGTGATGTGGTTTTGAAATTAACATCTGTTTTGATTTTGTCCATCATTCCTCTACTTTTAAGCCAGATTGATGTCTAGTAGACTATTCACTAGGTAGTTCTCCAGCAGTCTTCGAATCACACATTAACTTGGATTTTAAGGTAATTTGTCTTTAATATCAGTGTGCTTTCTGAGGCTTTTCTGATTCTCTTTTGAATTGACTACTTTTCTTTCACTACAGTCTTCCTCAGCCTCTGCAATATTTACTTAAAAAAGCAATAAGACATTTTGGAAATTTGGATCAAGCATTATTTTGGAAACCAGATACAATTGTTTATTTAATACGTTAACTGTGTTTGTTGATTAACCAAAGCTATTATTTATAATTAAGTTATTTCAGAGTTGAAACCCTCCAGAGGTGCTTTACAAACAGGATAAAAGTGTTCTTTAGATGCACAACAGCTTGGTCTTCACCTGTTAGCAGTGATACATAATCTGTGATGGTTCCCAATGTGATTGAAGTCCAAAGCTGTTTGTTTTGAGATGATTCAGCATTTTATATAACTACAGGTCACACCCAAAAAGAAGACTCCTCTCAGACAGTCCTTGAGTAGCACATAGCAGTTCTTATCTACTTTTCACCTTTGTTGCAAGAGTTATCTCAGCAACACCCAGTTTTTCCAGCAGTTTCAACAGTCTTGTAATTCAGAGCATCCCCATGGCTCTCAGAACAGACCTCAGTTAAGAAAGAGCTAATTTTGTTCAAGCAACTTTTACCACACATAAAAGGACTGCAAGCAGGATTTGGACAGCTTAAAGGAACGAAGCAATTACTTATCAGCTGCTGTAGCTATCTCAAATTTACAGGCTAAGTTTTAACACTTGGACATCCCAACAGGACATGGGATGACTTTTCTAAGCCAGTCAGGGAAGTTACTGGTCTTCAGTGCTCCTTGGAACAGGCTGGTTCTTGATGGTCATAAGTTGTCTTCTTCCAACTTTCAGCTTTTTTTCTTAGGGTTTTGTACCTTTCCATGTCAGTGTTTTTTCTGTTGAATCTTCCAGCTACTAATCTTCACAGTGGCAGTAATTACACTATTTACTGTCTGTATTACTCTTGTTTTCTTTCGTGGCCTGAGCTCACATACCTTCTCACATTTTAATAGTTATTTTCTTAGCATACTTAAACCAAGGTCCCCTACCTGTGCAGCACCCACACTAGGTCTTGGATGACTGGCGGCTGGGCCACAGCTAAGTGCTAGGTGATATAAAAGGCTCCTTTGTGTCCCTGTCCTTAGCAACTTTGATTGCTTTTTGGGAGTGACTGAAGATTTTCTTGAAATGTCACCCTCAGCATTCAATTAAAAACGGTGTCTTTGCTACAAGAGAAAGAAAACTGTGATCCAGAGAATTATTTTTTGTGTGTCTCTTGTAGCTTCTGTTCAGAATACTCACTTAAATGCTCAAATTCAAACTTTAAAAGTATGGTACCCAGATTTTCTTTGGTTCCTGTATTTTTTCAAGAGAGCCTGAATTTCCCGATTTTTAGGGCATAACACAAACTTATTTTCTTAGTTCAAGGTTTCTTTAATGTCAAGCTTTTCTTCAGACTAGGAAAAATTCTTTCTGTTCAACCACTGCTAATGTATTCTGACAGATACAAATGTGTCAACTAGAAATATTTGATAATGCCTTTTTGTAGGGCACAGTCTATCCAGTAGGAAATCACACAGACCCTCCTTTTGTGCCAGCTCCATTTGCTCTCCCAAACCAGGGTGAATCCATGATATATCTGGGAGTCTCCAATTATTTTCTTAAGTCTGCTTCACTGGCTTACTACAGAGCAAGGGCCTTTAACATCACCATTTCTGAAGAGGTGAGTATGATTTGCTTGTAATAGAATTACAAATACTAGCAATATGGATAGTCAGCAAAGAAGACTAACACCTTATCTTTGCCATTTCACATAGATTTGGGTCATAGTTATACCACTTGTAGGAGGGATTCATGATGACATTCATTCTGTTTGTTGTAATTTAAAGTAGTCAAAGTCCCCCTCAGACTTCAGTCTGAACTTCATGGCAACTCTAGGCAAAGAATGACAGAATGAACATCACAGAGTTGGTGTGCCAGGAGTGGCAAAAAGAATCAACAAAAGCTTTTCTCTGCATGCATTCCACATAGAAAAAGGCAAGACAAGAAAAAGAGTACTGAAGCCCCAGTCTGCTGCACAGTGGCCCGTGACAAATGTATTGGCTATGTTGAGAACTAGAATAAATCCTCAGACTTAACAGAGCAGCACAATGAGGCGAGCAGCAGGTGTAGATGAATGGTTTATTGAGCAGGGACACATTGGAGGAGTTAAGGAAATGTATTTGCACAACCCAGCCTTTGAGACTGATACTGAGCAAGGCTAGAACATCGATAAAGTAGGAACTAAGAGAACATTGCTAAAAGAACATTGTAGGCAACTTTAGGGAACTAGCGAAGAAGTTGCAAACTGCAAGGCCGAAGGTATTGCCAAGAACTCCGCTTGTGTGCAAGAAGCTTGAAACCAATAAACATACAGTTGCTGTGGGTGATTACTAGTGGGTGGCCAATTGTAAGTACGGGTATAGCGCGTGAACAGCCGCTGATATCTATATAATTGATTACTGAATAAAGAATGACGGAATAGCACCAAAACCTCTATGAGTGTGCGTGCTATTTCCTGGCAACTGTCCGAAAGCAGGTACAAGGAAGCTGTGGTTGAAGAACATACAAGATCTCTCAGAAATGCCAGTTTCCACAATGGCATTTGTAGTCGGAGTTTCCAATAAGTTTTGCTAACTGTAACAATGCTAAGAGGGTCTTTATGAAAACTGGTGACACAAATGGCACTAGCAAACGTCATCACAGTGGTTAGCAGCAAAAAGGCAAATGAGATTTTTAAGTCCTTGCCTCTGACATATTCAGTATATTTCATCTGAGAAAGTCTGCGAGGCAGAAGTGATGTCTGTTCTTTCAAAGAATAATGCTTGTTTACTGGTGCATGCTCCTGAGTCAACTCCATGAGAAATCTCTCTCTTCTGTCCCAAAGAGCATTGTTGGCTCCTTCAAAATCATTCTGGGGCAAGAAAATACTAAATCAAAGCATGGATTATCTAAAACTAAAATTAACAGGATGTGATGGGGTTTTTTTTTTCCCCAAGGAAAACCTAATTTTCAAGCTGATAAAATGATCTAATTTATTTTGTTTACAGCTTGATACTACTTCTAATCTAAATACCTCCTTACTCAGATGTTTTGTTTCTGAGATGAATACTTTTATTTGTACAGACCTTTTAAGAAAAAGCAGTATCTAATGTTTTTTATGGATATTATCTGTGTGCTAGCTCATTTGCAAAAGTTTGGAGGAGACAAGAAAACTGGTTTATTTTTAGTGCAAGATTCAAACTTACATGTCTACCCCATGATAACTCTTCCTAACTATATCATATTACACTATCATTATTCTCTAATCCTCTGAGTGCTAGATTTGCTCTCAGTCTTCGAAACAGATATAATGAAAAAGTAGTAGCCATCTGGGAGATCAGTCTCCTTTTATTCCTCTTCAAGGTAATGGTATCTCTGCTATTGGAAGCCTGATTTCTTTTGACGAAGATTCCTGATTTCTGACTCCTGGAGATTATACACAATGGGAAATAATAGCCATGAGTCTATAAATGGGATGCAAGAAATGAAGATACTATGAAATGCTTTAAAAATATGGCAATATTTACTATAAAATGATGAAATTCAGAATCTGCATTGCAAACTGAAGCTTTGTCCTCTAGAAGTTTCCCTACTTTTCAAAAGATTGGCTCTCTTGAAAGGTGTCAACTTTTCTAAATTCTTTATATTGTCAAGGTGATTTTTTTTTCTGCAATCACTAGTTTCATTCATTTCTTTAACATACTAACTTTTCCACTTGAAACACATTTTTCAGGAATAGCCTTTAAATTGTTCCTCTATATATGTTCAACATCAGTGAGTTTAAAACTTCATCATTTGCTTTATCACCTCTGAAACTCAGAGTATATGCAATGCTAATTTTGTCACTTCAGTTGGTGTAATGAAAATGAAGTATTTTTAATACTGGTTCATTGCAAAAGGATTGGTGTATAACATCTGATTATGATGCAGCTATAGAAACTGCAGCTGAAGAAAAGCTCAACTCCGCCCTCAGCAGTTTTTTCCTCTTTGAACCTACACAGATTTCTTGGAGTTACGCAGCAGCAGGCCCAGTGCTGCTGAGGCTGGTGGCTGCATCACCTCCTGCAGTCAGTTTAAATGCAGGCAGATGTGTCCTACAGATCACTGGCTGTGTAGAAGTGTTGGCTGTTCCACCAAATTCAACCACCCAGTACATCTTTGCAGGGAATCTAGTAAGTAAAAGGAGCCAGAAGATAGCATTCAGCTCTGGGGTTGAACAAATCACACAGTAATCTCCCTGGTCCTTTGAAAATCATACAGATGAGCATAAAATTGCATATGCTGGTCTGCCACAAATATGCACTCTGTCTTGTTGCATTTCACAGGGAGAAAATATGCACCACACATTGTAGAAGTTAATAGATTTAATAGGCAGGTGCAGATAGCCCTTTATTTCCATGGGGGAGGTTGAGTAACTATTCAATAAATTGTAACATATAAAAATGTTACTGTCTGATGCCCAGTGTTCCTAACCTTTGTGTTATAAAATAGTTCAGTGTGTGCCCAGACACCTTTTCATTAGATTGCAAGTAACCAATTATGTCAGCCATGCAAGGGCTTAAATGATCCTAATGATAGAGGCAATCAGGGCAGTGTTATCACTTCACTTAGACAATCCCAGTTGCTGGCAGAAAGTGGCAAGTTCACAAATGATTTCACAATCCATACGTATTGACCACATGAAAAGTTTAGACATTGTGTTTCCAATCACAAAAGCAATTGCATTTGTGCCTGTATCTAAGAGTATCTATCTGTGCATACAATCACAGAAGACTGTCTTGTTTATTTCCCTGCAGACAGCCAGTACCAGAGCCAATTTGACTATAAGCAAACAGAAGTTGATTACCTCATTACTTCTGAAGAGGCAACTAAGAAGAATTCAGAAAGTAGCATTAATGATCCCTACATTAGGATACAACAGAACTCATTATGTCAGCCTGACAGTGCTTGTTTCACCATGAGAAAAAGAAAATTAGTTACCTTCTTTCTCCTAGGAGCTCTGAGATATTTTCCACTGGTTGGTCTAAATCTTGGAGATAAAATATAATAATATTGTGGAACAACCATGTCTCTTGTGCCCCGTGATACACCCCCTTTCTGTAGCTCAAATACCTCTCCAGATGACAAAGTTCAATTTATTGGTTATCTTGAAGGCAACTGTTTCCATCTGTGTTGGTGTTGGAGAATCAAGTTGAGCAGTTTACTCCAAACCCTCTGAACGTTGCTGCCATGCAAAGTCTGAGTATCCTGAACGGAAGTGCTGCAGTGCAAACCCTGCACAGGGCCACTGTCCCTATAGTTCTCCATATGCCTTCACGAGAGGGGCAGGAAAAAGTAAGACTGCATAGCACACACTGCAGCAGCATGTCATCAAACAAATGAGACTAGAAGAGTGTCTGTAGTTTGAGTCAAAGCTCAAAGCTTTTTAGATTTCACTTAGAAATAAATTTGACTAGAACAAATTTTATTCACATTTTGATCGTGGCTGGGTTTACAGCCCCTTTCTCCATAAATGCACTTGATGAGTAGAAGCAAAGACTTTCAGACAGGTAGCCCACATCAGTGTTTCTTCATGATAGCTCTATATGTCAAGTTGGGTTAGAATTCCAGAATACATGACAATTTTTAATCTATTACAATTTCATTAAAGAAAAATATGAGCAGTCTTTTCTTAGTTTTGGTCACTGGACTTCTTAACAGGAAAAGAGGATTTAGAATCATCAGAGCCTGTCAGTATAAGTTTAAGAAGTAATGATGCTGTTCACTTAGAGCTTTTCACACAATAATGTGTTCTCCTGTTCTTCAAAATGTTGTTTTTCCCCAGTATTATATTTATAGTGATAGGAGGATGCATTACAGGCATCAGTGGGAAAAGTTAGCAAATAATAATGGTTAGGAATGAATATGAGCTGATTCAAATCATAATGAACATTGTTGGAAGTTCAGCCATTCCAGGAAATGAGAATTTCAGAAAAATTTTATTTCCCAAATCTTATAGTCACAGCACTAAACTACACATGACCGTAGGAGAAGATTAGTACCAGAAAGATCCCGGTGGTTCTAGAACTCATTTGTAGTTGTGCCAGTTTTAATTAAAAGACATTGGGAATCAAAGAGCCTTTGACAAAGTTAAATATGTGAATCAGCAGGAAATCAGTATGAATTTCCACAAATGAATCTTCAAGAGGTGTGCATAACTTGTGCCTTCTAGTCTTTCTTCTTTTGCTTCTTTTCCTCAGATTCCATTTCTCCCTGCTGCACTCCAGTCTTGGCTTCCCTGATGTAAGCTGATGGTTTCAGTGCCTGGGAAAGGTAGCCGAGCCCTTCAGAGACAAAAGAAATTCTTCTGAACTTGTTGCTGAACAATTATTGGTCTGTCTTGGGGATATCATCTGCTGCTCTTTCTGTTTCGAAACAGTATATTCTCTGCTTTTTTTCTTCTTTTCAGGAAGAGGAAAAACCTCTAAGAGTGTTGGGGTTTTTTCCCCCTCAGAGGCTCAGAATGTTGTATAGTCTGCCTGGGTTCAGACAGAATTCACAGCTGGACTGAGTATGTGTAGCAGATGGAGTGAATACAAAGTCAGCTTAAGCTCCACTTCAGGAATTATCTTAAATCACTTCAACCAAATATTATAAAAACAGGAGTTAAAAAAAGGGAATAAAAGAAACACAATGCCACTATTTAAATCACTTACTGTAGACTTTGAAATGATCAGTGAGACTCTGCAGCAGCTCAGTCCAACCCACATCTGTAAGTGAAGGGAGAAGGACACTAATCACAGTGGCATTAAGACAGAGCACCAGTACAGGACAATTCTTTCACCCAGAGAACAGTTCACTTCTGAGAACTGAGTCCGGTCAGCTGAAATGAGATTTAGCATATTTCATCCTTAAAGTTAAGGTTCATCCCAGGTACTTAACATAAAGAAAAAAAACAACCCTTCAATTTAACTCATTGCAAGAAACAGACACCTTTTTGCCATGTATATTTTGCATTGTTCAGCAGCAACTTAAACCTAAAAATATCTTTTTTCCCCAGATTTTCTCTGCCAAGCTCTGCTCTGATCATTTTGCTTGTCACTTCAGTCCTAACCCTCCATCTTCCTCACCAAGCTGCAACCTCATAGGCATCCAGCAATAATCACCAAATGTGCTTTTTCCCCTCACAGCAGAAGTCACTGCTGGAGAATTTTCTGTCTTGTGCTTTACAGAGAATAGTGATTACAGTAATCAGTGGTAAGGACTGTAGCCAGGTCCGGAGCACAGCTGGTGGGAAAGCAAGACTGAAACCATAAAAGGGAGTGCCCAGCTTTAATGACTGTTATAGAAGGTTTTCTTTCCATTTGATGACAGCTGAACAGGTTTACTCTGTGCTGGAGTTCGATCCTGGTCTTTCAGCTGGGATCAGGGGCTGGCACAGAGCAAGTCTTTGCTCCATTTCAAGCACTGGGCTTGGTTTCCGTTTTCACTGAATGCAGTGTGGCAGCAGAACTGAGACAGGCTTGAGTCTTGTCCTGACAGAGTCAAGCCATGACCAGAGAATGGTCCAAACTGAAGAAGTGCAGAGCACATTTGCACCTTCAGGCTTCAGGGTAACATCTCTAGCTTTATCACCTCTCTCTGCCTTTGTGCTTCACCTGCTGCCACGGGCAGAACAGAGTAGAAAAACGGTTCTGTGGGATGCAGGGAGCAAGGGATGATGAACAAGGGGGTGATGGCAGAAAGAAGCAGGTGGAGGAGTACAGAAGGTGCCTCTGAGGTGAACAGAGGTGAGAAGACTGCTGAGGAAAAAGGTGAGATATGAATGAGAAGAAAAGAGAATGAAAGGGTGGGATGCAAAAGTCAGATGTTTAGAAAAGCAAATAGGAATAGAGCTGGGGCTTGATCTGGGTTAGATGAGACTAAGAGGAACACACAAGCTGAGAGGATCAAGTAGAGAAGAAAATAAAGATGGAGAGTAAGTCAAAATGGGAAACAGCAGAAATCAGATCTTGAGGGAGAGATACCAGAAGAGGAATGAAGGCAGACAGATCCCAGTGTCAGACAGCTGAGAGATTGTAAGAGGTTTATATGCAACTTTTTCACAGGGTTTTTTGTTTTTTAGTACATAAGAATAATAGCTTCCTTGAGAGACACAAGGACAGCTAATTAAAGGGAAATTGCAAACAAATGGAGTTCCTTGAGAAAGATGCTTCTGAAGTGCATTTTATTATTACTTTCAAATGTATTTATACTTTTCTTTTTGAAGATAAACTAGGGAAAGGATTTCCTCTTCTTAATTCGGCCCACACTAGCCTGTAATAAAAATTAATCAGGTGAGAAGCCAAATTTCTTCTTTTAGAATATTGTTTCTGTTTCAGGCCTGCACATCTGTGTGTTTTCCAGTGGTGGGTAGATCTAAATGTTGTTAATAGTGAAGCTTTCACTATACATTAGATATAAAACGCAATCTCTAGACCAAAATGAGTCCCCCACCCCTAGCAGTTGTACGATGTAAAGGGTCCACCAGCCCTTCAGGTGCCAGCATGGGGACATGACAAGGACGGCCCTGCTAGTCTCAACAAGGCTTAGGAGCATTGAGTGCCTGTGTGCTCATCACTCTGACCATTCTCTAAGAAGACTCATGGGCAAAGTGTCTCTGTGGTAAGTGCTGCTCAGTCTTTTGAAGAGTTGTATTAACCTACATCAGAGCCCATTCCTACACTAAAGTTAACTAAAGTTCAGGAGGCACAAAAGCACTCTTGCCTCCTGCCCTGCTGAAGGTCTTACCATGGGATCAAGTCCCACAGTACTGTACCTAAATATACCCATCTCAGTTTAAGGTCATTTTATATGTTTTTCTTTCCTCAGGGTCATCTGGTTATTTGTGCTGATGTTCGCTATCAACTGGAGGATGAGGAGGACCTTCACAGCCACTCCTGATGTCCCTTTACTTTTAAAGAACAATAAGAGAAAAATGTAGTCTTCCTGCTGCTGTCTTACAGGGAGTAGATGCTATAACATTACAAGCATGACTTTTCATCACTATTTTAATGTTTTAGTAAAACTTCTTAAGCACTTTTCACAAAGCAAAGTAAGTACAGTGAGTGTAGTTAATTGCTATTGATGCTTTGCAAAACTTGCTGATGAGAAGGAGTGACCGGTTCTTTTCACTAGGTTATAGACAATACATTTTCTTAATTTTAAAACCAACTCTTGCATTATTTAATTTGTCTCCATTAGTGTTAGCAAAAATTTGTGTATGGAGTGAGACCTTATCCTTTGTAAGAATTTCACAATTTGTCTCTTTGTAACTGGAGACCTGGAGTGGGAACAGATCTATAAAGCTCAGTGAATTGCCATGTAATTATAGAACCATATAATCCAGTCCAGACACTGGCTCAAAACAGGACTAATTAGATGAAGTTACTGAGCATGGTGTCCAGTCGAGTCTTGAACCCCTCCAAGAATGAAGGTTCCACAATCTCTCAGGACAATCTGTTTCACTATTTAACTACCTTTGGAGTAATTATTTTTTCCTAGTATCTAATGAGTATTTCCCATGTTCCAGCACATTCTGTGGCCTTTTGTACTTTCTCCACACACTTCCAAGTAGAGTCTCGCTCCATTTTCTCTGTAGTCTCTTAGCAAAATTTGCAGGCAACAAAATGGCCTTTCAAGCCCTCTCTTCTCCAAGGTGAACAGCCTAATCTCTCAGACTCTCCTTGTGGTTCATGTTCTCCAGCCCTCTTGGTAGCACCTGCTGGTGCAGGCCAGAGGATAAGCCTTGCTAGTAAAAGTGGCCTTTTCTATATCTTTTGTCACTAGTCCCCTATCCTACTGAGCAATACACCCACATTCGTCTTCCGCTGTCAGTGCACTTACAGAAACCTTTCCTGTTGCCCTTCATACCCAGCTGAACTTTGGGTTTCCTGATTTCATTCCTATGTGTGCAAACAAGATATTTGTGTTCCTTCCAAGTAGCTGGTCTCAGTTTCCATTTTCTGTATGCTTCCTTTTTGTGCTTAAGTTCACTCAGGAGCTCCATGTTCTCTGTGCTGGCTTTGTGCCACAGTTGCTCAACTGTCTGAATATTCTAATAGTTGTTCTTATGCTCTGAGGTGGCTGCCCTTGAAGATTAGCCAGCTCTTCTGGGCCTGTGTTCTCCAGGGCAACTTCCCACAGATAGTGCCAAGCAGGTCTCATCTGAAGTCTATGGCTGTAATTCTGTTTTTTGTCTTGTTGCTTCTCCCAGCATCTGAAACTCGACAATCTCACGCTTACTGCAGCCAAAGCTGTCCTTGGCCTCTGTATCATACAGAAGTTGTTCTTTGATTGTGAGTAGCTGCGGCTCTTTGAGGGTATCAATCTCCAAATAATTCCATACCTCTAATATTTTAAAAATGGAAGCTGTATTTTTTCTTTTATCAGTGTCAACAGAGACATTCATCCAGGAGACATTAAAAGTGTATAGAAAGGATAACTACTCTACAAATGTCACACTACACAGAATTCAGTTCAGGATAGAAATGTGGCTTGCAAAGTTTGAGCTGAATCAGTTTATTTTTCTAGCTATCAGAGTACTAAATAAAAGCATCCTGAAACCAAACAGCAGTAAATCACAGCAGGGCTTCCAATTCTTTGTATTCTTTGGTAGGTGAAGAGTGACTAGAAAAAGAATGGAAGAACTCAAATGAAATGGAGATTTTCAATTAGATTGGTGTCCCTCACTGTACCAGAAAATGTATAGAGGTTTATGTAACTGAGGGTGTGAGTTACATTCATCATCTGTTGCCAGAGATACAAATAATGAAATTATTATCCATGTGACTCCTTGTGGTGAATGTTAAATCTGTGTAAAATATGAGCATTTGTTGACTGACTGACAAGTGTCTCTACCTTTTCTATTCATGGATTGCACAATGAAGTGACTCAGATGGTCCAGTGATATGTCCCATGCCTGAGGGAATTTGCTTGGTACTTGCAAGCTAATTGATTAAATCACCTCCTTGACAAGCCAAGTAGTATTGGCTAGCTGAAGTACTGGTTAACAGGATAAGAAAGCAGAAGAAATAGAAAATACTAAGTGCAAAGACTTGATACTATGTATTTGTACCAGATATATACACTGTAGCATCTGCATGTATTTATATATATGTATATGTTATAATATAAATACTATATTGTTTATGGTTTCCTGTATCCTGAGCAATTTCAGACAGAAGGGACTTGTTTTCCATCTGTTTATCATACTAATGGCACAGTAATTTACTTATTTTACAATACATGGCTATGAATATCTGTCCTGTGGAAATAATGGGATTCGCACTGGGATTTCCCTCTCATCTGAAAAACTGTTGCTGAAACAGTCTGCCACAAAGGCAGCAGGCCACCCCAAATGCTGCATCCTGGTACCTGAGTAATCACAACCAACAGTTTACATTGCCCTCTGCTTATCCCTAAATGAAACTCGGTAGATTTAACCTGGGATATCCAAAATAGCTTGGGATGTGGTTATCAGAGGCCACTCCCTGGGTGATACTGCTGAAGATGACAGCCACTGGCTCTCTTCAAGCCCACAGCTCTTTCCTTTAAAAGATAAGGTCATGGCTGTAGAAGATTTTCCTTTCAACATCCTCTGCCCTGTGGTCTGCTACAGCAAAGGTCTTCTCTTCAGCCTTCGGAGGAGAGGTATGGAAACAAATACATTGTGATATTTCTTTGTCAAGGAGTGGCTTTATTGGGAAGTGATAGGTATAGCTAAATCTGGTTAAATTTTGAGATTTTAAGGTTTGAGAACTATGCATATGTCAGAGACACATTTCCTTTCAGTCCTTTATTTTTGTTCTCCATATGAAGTGTGTTTCTTTCATCTCTCAATATCTGTCAGTTAAAATTTAAAAAGAGAACACTAGTTATACTAAAAGGCAAAGGTGTTCTGCAGGATTGCTTTAAACTATTACAAAAAATTAAGTCAATGTTCTCTCATAATTTTGCAGATTGTTTAAATTATGATCATGACTTAAAATATTCTGGTTTGAGGTATATTGCTACCTCTGGTAATGAAGCAGCTAGTGAAAGATGCAGCAACATCAAAACAATTTTTCAGGTATTAGGAAAGAGGCAATTGTCTGCTTATAGATGGTTTCATTCCAGCTCTTCAACAGCCCCATGGTACTAAAGAAATTTTATCCATAAAAGTAATGCTAGAAAAGATACTGTCCTGTAATTTCAGCTGTTCATAATCCAGTATAGTAGCTGGAAATGGGGAAAACTATAATAACGTGACCTATTTGCCAGGTCAATTCCAGATGACAAATAACTCCGTAGAAGGCTGTTCCCAGCTCTGGGGGAAAAAACAAAACTGTTCTCTGATTTTGTCCAGTTTTGTCTAAAAATTCTCCATCAGGGTGGCTTCTCTCACTCTCCCTGCAAAACCTTGCTGAAAGCAAGACTTTCTGAATTTCACACTATATGCAGTCTGTGATTCGTACAGATAGCTCCATCTCAGTGTAAATCCTGTCACAGAAGCCCCTGGGATGGGCATTTGCTTCACTCATTCACCACCTCTGTGGTGAATCCTGTAGAGCCACCAAATTACAGCCTAAAAATTCAATGTTTATCCAGATGGATGTATCCCAAGCACTTTCCCCAGTCTCTATGGCAGTGAATAGGCTGACTTTTCTCCTCTACCCCACAGAGCTCACTTTTTATAACAGTCTCTGGAGAATGGGTCTTCTCTTCCAGGGTTGCTGGGCTTTCCACTTTCTTCATTCTAGAGGGATAGCTGGTGTACAGTGTAGCGGGAGAGGAGTATAGACACCAAGTGACACAGCATGAATTACTGCTATCATTATAAATATTTATTAACAGGTCCTGTAAAAAACAAGGAAGATGGTGAAGATTTGCTGTTCTCTCCTCCTCTTAAGTTTGCTCAGTGGGCAACTGAGTGCCAACCCTGGACTGAAAGTGAGGATCACCCAGAAGGGGTTGGAATATGGTATGTGTGATGTTCTCAGGAGCTGTTAGTGGCATTGCCTTGAATACTGATATGACAAAGGAAAGAGAGGGCAGTGGGAGTAAATGACCCAATGAAAGGCTAAAAAGGAAAGTTTAAGAGCACAATAAAGCAAAGTCAGTAAGCTGCTTGACAGAATTGTACATTATATTAAGGTTCATGTGACCTCAGATATTGAATCAGTTAGTTCAGCTCTTGCCATCACTATGAGTGAGACTTGAAATAGCACTGCTGGGTTTCAAGTGAGACACCACCTTCTTGCTGAATCTGTGTCCATCACATTTCCTAAGCCAGAAGCACATAACTATAAACTCCCAGGCACCATCAAAGGCAATGGTACTCATCATTGGTTTTCTGCAGCCAAGGAGGTTGGGCTGGAAATTCTGAGGCAGAATATGGAGAAGGAGCATTTCCCGGATTTGACTGGCCGTGAGAAATTTGGGCTTGGTAATGTCAAATACAACATCTCAAGGTAAGTATTCTCTCTAGGGGCAATTGGTGTTTGACAGAAATTTGAATCTTGTTTTGTGTTCATTCTGACTCATGAAATACAATTTTTTAATCTTTTCTCTCACTTTTCTCTCTCATGCTCTAGTATACATGTTACTGCTGTTGAATTACCCAGTGCTTCCATCTCCCTCCTACCAGGGTCTGGGATAAAACTGGTGATTGGAAATGCTTCTCTAACCATTGATATGAACTGGAACATAAGGACCTGGATGTTGTATGTACAGCTTTGCATGTCCTGGGATTTTTTCCTTAATGGATAATACAAAAAAATGCAAATTTTAGCTTTTTGTTGTGACTCCTTCAAGGTAAAGGTGCTCTTTCTCAGTTGGCAGCAGTAACCCAGGAGCACAGACTGGTGCTTCTCAACAGGTCTGTGGGTGGGCGACAGCCCCTGCCACCTCAGACATGAGCAGTGATAAAGAGCCCATGGCTGAGAAGCATTGCTGCAAATAGTACAGGACTGCTGCTCTAGCTGAATGCTGTCATTGTCCAGCCTGCCAGCTGATGACACATTTAGAAAAACTGTAGTGTGGTGGATCATAGTCCAGTATAATAAACCCTCATGGTGTAGTCACACTATTAGAAACCCTCTCTTATGCCACAAAGAGATACAGTTCAAAAGATGATGGAAAATGGATGAGCAACTGGCAATATCCTTAGAGCAGTCTCCACACCTTCCTAGTCCCAGGCTACTTCAGAGGAAAGAAATCCCTCTTCCCTTCCCCACAATCCACATTCCCTGTATTGCTAAACTGACTGAATTACAGCAGTCTCTGATCGGCACTTCTGCTGCCAGGGACAGCAGGGCTAACTGCAGGCAGGGGGAGGGGAGCTGGGAGCTGAGGGGGATGGCACAGCAGGAGGCACAGTGCCCTCACTGGCAAGCACTGACACAGGCAAGCAAAGCAGAGTAGTGGCAGTGACCAGGATCAGCCATGGGTCCACGCTGCCAGGCAATTCCATAGTGAAGAGGTGGGGTTTTTTTTCAGTTTTTATTTATTTTCACTTTATGCAGCAAAGACAGTGGAAGAGGCACAGTGCACATTTCCAAGGTGTTTGTTACTGCAATCTTTTCAACACCCCTGGATAATGCAGGTCCTACATCAATATCCCTCACCAGCTGCCGGACAACTTCTGGTGACATAGAGATCAAGCTGAATGGGAAAAGTGGGTAAGTGGAAGAGATCTATATCAACTCTCTCAGAAAATAACTGCCAATGAATGGCACAGAGACAACTTCACAAATTAGGGCACAAGGAATTGCTTTTAGGCATCATCACAGATGAGAACTGGGGCCCTAATACAGCATGAAAATGCCAACATTGATATTTGTCTTTGTATTTACACACAGTAGAGGATAAAGACAGAATCAAGTTATCCCTTGTCCTTTTTCAGCACCCACTTCTTTCAAACTTTTACTCTAAACTTCAACTCTAGGTAGAAGTCACATGCTTGTACTACGTTTCACTCCTCCTAGTCACTGTGCTGTCAAAACTTAACAGAACCAGACTGCTGTCTGTTTAGCCACTGGGTACAGCCCCATAAAACAGTATCTCATTGGTTTCTTGTATTTCTCTTCCTCTGAATACCACTCGTGTGACCTTTTTGGGGGGTTGTTTTTGTTTGTTCATTTTCACTTGTTTTGGGAGTTCCTAGTGCAGAGACTATTTTGTACATATACGATGGTGGTACTATGAAGAATTCCCTTTTCATAAATATGAATTAACCCAGGCTGAGATGCATAGTGCTGAAATTATAATCTTTTAAATGGCGGCTCTCTGATAGATTTTACATTTCAAAAAGTTCCCTTACGAGAATATCACACTAAGAGACCATTAAATTCATGTTTTGCAAAGATATTGGATCTCCTCTTAATAACCATAGCTCTTGACACATTAATTGCTTTCTTCCTTCCCTCTAGCTTCCTGCATAACTTCTTTATCAAGTATCTGAAGAAACCCATTCACAGGAGCTTGGTCACTAATGTAAGCCTTTCACATTGTGTAGGGGAGGGGTGTAAGGAGGATAGTATTCACAAGTCAGTGCTGTGAACTTGGCAAAGGAAGAACTAGAAGAATAATCGTGTAATAGTCCTATTCTGGTCTGATCAACACAGTCATCACTTTGCCAGCCAGAAATTACTCCAGATAAAGTGCCAGGTTCATGGCCAAGATACTGACACAGCTAGGTTCAACCAAGGCAGCAGTATGGATGGAAAATGTAGTTATTTTTCCATTCCAATGCAGAATAAGTCCCTGCCTGTGTACCTACATGCATCCTGGGGTTTGGGTCATTTTTATGCTTGGCAGACAGAACATGTACTGGGTGATGTATAGAGAAATCACAGTATATCAACTGATAGTGTGACATATTTCAACTTCTTCGTATCAAAGAGGTGGGTAGTTCTGATGACAACCTGCTCAGAGCCACTGAGAGGAGACAGAGCTTGAGATGGCTGTCATTCTCTCCAGGGATTTACAGTTGGACTTGATGATCTTAAGGGCCTTTTCCAACCTAATTGATTCTGTGATTCTGAGACCTCTGCTGTGAGACCAATATGAGATCTGTCCTTGCACTATTTAAGGCTGTGGTTTTGTCATCCCCACCAGGCTGCCTCTGGAAACCTCCCTCTTTCTTGCAGCTCTGACACAGGACATGCTTACATTGCACCAAGCAGGAACCTTGGGGATCCAGTTAGCTGAGGGAAGTCAGATTAGGTGTTTATCAAAATAAACAAATGCTGCAATGTGTCATGCAGCAGAAAGATCTGCTGGCACACATGTAAGAGGTGCTTACACATCCGTGTTAATCAGGCCATAACTTGAGTGTGCTTTTATTACAGTCATGTCCCAATATCAGAGCTGGGATCCAGCTGATAGATGAAGATGTCCGGTCACTGAATGGTGAGTCATTAGTGATACCTTTTCTTTCTGTTTTCTCTCTTCTGATCAGTGAAATTCTGCCACTTCCTTAATGGCAGCTGCTTAGCAATGCCTCCAGGAGTGATATCAGTCCCTCTGCTCTGTCTGCTCCCTTGCATACAGAACCAAAGTTAAATAAAGGCTAGGATACTTGGGCAAGCAATTTGTGTTTCTAAGAGCCAAGGATTTGGTAGCGATTCTCAACTTGCAAATGTGGCAGTGTGCACTTCTGTTGTGAGAAATGCCACTTAGAGACCACACAGTTCTGATGCTGAGGCCGTTTTCCCTTGCCATGCTCCGAGACCTCGTGTACATACAGCACTTCACAGGCTGAAGCCTGCTGTCCTAGCCTGCCTGGAAGTTAAGTTTTACTTGCCTACTTATCAGACTTGCCAGAGACAAAATGAAAAAGCTCCTTTGCTAAAAATTTCCCACTTGAACCACTTCGGCTTAGATTTGCAGGCATTTAAGACACCCCAACTGTTGGTCAAATACCAAGTGCAAAACACAGGTATCTAAGCAGATCAGGCCCCCTCCTTCTGGGAAAGTATCCGCACATTACAGGCACTCTGGATGCTCTTAGAACTGCTTGACAAGAAATCCCAACACCTCCTTATGCCCTGAAGCACTGATATGGCTATCTTCTTTTCTGGGTTAGACCAAACTTACTTTCCACAATGAGAAAAAAAATAGACAAACTAGAGAAGGTGCTTTACAGGAGGTGTCAGTAGAAACATCAAATCTTAGGTCAGAATGCATGTTAGGAGGTCCCAGTTTGTGTTTTTCCCTACTCTCTGGAACAACTTGTGTCATTCTCCTTCAGAAACCATCTTAGTTTTAAGTAACTGTAAAATTATTTCTGTATCTTTTGTAATATTCTGTGTCTTATACCCTTACAGCTGTAATGCAGATTGATGATTTGGCTGAAGTAGACTATTCCTTAAGTAGCTTGCCAGCAGTATTCCAACCATTCATTGACCTGGACTTAAAGGTAGTTGCCTGTAGTGCTGTTTGCCAAGATTGCTGTGGGTTTCATTATTCTATGAGAAACTTTCTAAGATAACTGTGATTGTTGTTCTGAACATAAAGGCTCGGTATCTGAGAAGACAGACATTTCAAAGCATTATTGCATTTGTTACAGCAATAATTTGTAACAATCCTGTTGTGAAATGATTTATTCAAAAGCATTTTCTTTAAACTGGTGTTGAGTTGGTTGTAAAAAAATAGAGAGCAGTTAAAGCTGACTCAGCAAGGTAGAAGAAAAGAGAAAGGAAAGAAAAAAGGTATTCGACCTCATCTTTCTCCCTCTGTTGATTTATATCTGGGACTTCATTTTTCAGTCAGTCGGGGTAATATTTCTATACATGGGACTAACTAGATGTGTCTGCTGTCAGATGAGAAAGGAAAAGAAAGAGCAAGACTATCAGAGCAAGAATTAAGCCTCTGGATTTTTGAATGGGAAGACTGAAGACCCTTTCAAAAACATGGGAGCCCAAGGAGTCCTGCCAAGTCAGAGGACTTGAGAGTTTCTTTCAAATTAAGGAAAAAGTCTCTTTATGTACTGATACTAAAATCTAACTCGTTTCTAATTCTAAAATTACTTAATTGTCATTCTGTATAAGGTGATTTGATTGAGGGTAGTTGTCACCATTATAGTATCTGAGATCCTTAATTAAGTTTAAGCTGCCTTGTGCTTGGTGCTCTACAAAGGCAGAATGGAAAGACTGTCTTGTCACAAAGATCCTATAAATTAAGTATTTAAAAAAGGACAACAGGGAAATAAGAGAGGTGGAAACACAAAGGAACAAAAAGTGAGTATCTGTTTGTGTGGTAGACACTGATCTCAGCACATCAGCTCTGCAGATGCTGTCAAACTCTTCTGAGTATTGCAACAACTAGATTTTAAGCAGGGACTTGAGTCAGACTAAAGAGGTAAAATCACGGCTATTCCAAGAACTACTCTCCCACATAAGTAGGGAAATAGACAAAGATTGGTAAATCCAGCAAGTGAGGATTGAATGGAGAGGTCACCAGTTGTGATTCAGCACTTTGTAAGCGTTTTGATAGTCCATAAAAGGCAACAGGAACTTTAGAGCTGGATGAGAAAATAAACACAGACAAAATTCATTTGAGATGAAACAGAAACAGGGAAGCTAATAAAACGGACATAAAAAACTTTAATCTTTAAATATCTTCATCACTTTAAATCAATTTTAACTTTTTGTTTGATCTTGATGCATTTGGAAGTCTTAGATCTGCAATGCTTGGCTAATGTAATGGGTAATGCAGAAAACAACAGAGGCATTTTAGATTTGTTTGACATAACTTTCTCTCATAAGCCTTTTGTCTGCACAAGTTATCAACTTGATTCTGCACAGAGTAAAGTGCTGATTTTGACCAAGAAAGACCTCTGGTTTTAGAGATCAGTTTTGTAATTGAGATCACGGGATGGCCCTCAAGCAGCAGTTTCAGGTTTAAATTCCTGGAGATGAGGAAAGGAGAAAGTAAGGCTTTTCAAAAAGGACAACCACTAGTCATGTTCTTCAAGCAATATGAAGGTCTACACCCTTAATTTAGAGGGTTTGTGATCTGAGGTGGCAGAGTGTCCTCAGTAGGTGGCCAGTATTCCAAGAGACAGATCTTGGACTTCATCTATGAAGATGAAATGCTGGATTTCCAAATGCTGGAACTTGCCTTCACCACCTGCTTGAAAGCACCAAGCCTTCAGGGTGTACTACAAAGCCTGCATACTCATTTATATACTAGATTAATAGCCTGGGCAAAGTAAAGGAAAGTAGCATTCATTGCCTGCAGCCATGGAAAAGTTATATTTTGACTCTGTTTTTTCATCTCTGACAATAACTTTTAGGGCATAGTCTTCCCAGCTGGAAACTGTACTGACTCTCCCTTCGTGGCAGCTTCCTTCACAATCCCGGACCAAAGTGACTCTATGCTCTACCTTGCCTTCTCTGAGTATTTCTTTCAGACCTCCTCATTTGCTTACTACACCGCAGGGGCCTTCAACATGACCATTGCAGAGGAGGTGAGCAGGACACAGAGGAGTGGGGTCGGAGTGTCTCAGACAGGGCTTTGACCTGCCATATGTCAGTATGTGGCCGTATAAAGCGCTTAGTTGGTCTGCAGAGTCCTGAGACAGCAGATAATAAATACTAGGGTATTGTTATTCGCTTTTACTTATGCTGTATATAGATGCCTCGGGCCACAGCCAGGAGTGCCAAGTTCCACTGAGCAAGGTACCAAATACTGGCAACTTTGTTACAAAAAATATGGGGTTTATAGACCTTAGGCATAGGCTGCTCTAACATGGACAAGGAATCAACTCTAGAGAATTTTTCAGCCTCCGTGGCTGTTTTCTGAGGGATCTTCATATAATGAAAGTACTACAGGGGCCATGTAAGCAAAGCATGTCAAAGTAGAGTATCTGTGGCTTGGAGGCTGCCTGACTTGGCTAACCTGAGTGCAGGAGGTTCAGTAAGCCCCAGAATCTATGGACTGCAGCCCAAACTATAATGACATTAGGCATTTCCTTTCTGAGGGATTATTTTGGCATGTTTTATTGGGAAGATGCTTTAAGTATACTGAGTCTCTTAGGAATATTTCTGAGAGGTATCAAAGATTCATTGAAATAACAGTAATAATGCATTTACAGAAAAGCTGACCACAAAGGTAAAATCTGGTAACTCATTTGTTTTCTCTCTCTTATTTTTTCCTTCAGACTTGCAGCTATTTTAATATAAACACAGAGATATTTGGCAGTATTATCCCTGAGGTGAGTATCATTACTTTCACAAAGTCTTAGGGAAGCCACTCAGTATGGGTGTCAAGACACCTCATTTCTGGTGTATCCCAAAGGCTTGCAGGGCCAGCAGGGCTCCTGCGCTGGAGAAGTGGGCACATGTGTGGCTTGGAACAGCAGAACAGATGGGCCTTGTCACATCCCACCCCCATGAGGAGCTGAATGACTTGCACTGTTACCAAACACAATCTTGGCCCATAACCTTGCACATCAATCTTTTCTCTGGGCACTGCACCTAAGCCACAGCTGTTCCCACCTAAAACCAGCTCTAAGCAAGGAAAAGTTTCCAGTCATGAATCCTGCTTTGAGAGACCTCCAAGAGGGCCTCAGCTCAGAAAAAAACACCTTTTTCCTTCCCAAACCTGAATAATTGTCTTTGCTTTGCTGCTGGCCTGTGACTGATGAGCAGAAAGACCTGGGACGGGACCGTGTGCGGGAAAATGAGCTAACAGATGGGCAGGAAACATTATATCCTATGGAACAGACAAGGCAAATGCACAGGATTTCCATTTATTTTAGGTGGAGGAGATGAATATAACAGGACAGAGCATATGAGCATGCATGGCTTCCACCAGCCTTCTGAGACAGAATGAGAAACCAAAAATGAGCATAAGAACCCCTAGGCTATAAATGCCAAGGATGGGTGAAATCAGACTTATGGTTCCAAGTACTTCACATTCTTGTTTGCCTCACAGATGTTATTAAGTTCCTTCCCCAGAAATTTAAGAATTCTCCAAGGGCAGTCACGTATGGTGTTCTCCAGAAAATGCCGTGAGCATTGATGCTAATATTCCACCCCTCTCCAAATACTTATCTTGGTTAGCCTACTCACTCTTCAGGCAAAGAACAGAGTGAGGTTCCTCTGAGGGCAGTCCAGAGGAGGAACCCATCACCTGAGATGGGTGAATTTCAAAGTGAGTGACTCCTGAGTTCTTTTATTGTGTGACTAAATACCATATTCGTGGTCCATTTATCTACTCTGTTCACAGCCAAGTATTTAATTTCTCTTGAAATGATATGGAAAAATTTGTATGCCTCAAGTGGAAGGAACTTTCCACTGCATTCCTGAGTGGCCAATACTGTTAATTTAGCACCACAGACAACCTTTATTTCCTGGTTACCTGAAAGAATCTTATGTTAGCAGCTATCCTTAATCTCATCATAAGGAACTGCTTCAAAATTATTGCTTCAAAAATGAGAAAATGGGGTATTCTGATCCGTTCTACAAGAAAAGTTTGGTTTGTTTTTTGTTGTTTTTATTTTTTGTCTTTGAATTTTACAGGTAGCTAAATATTCAGTTACGCCCTACCCAGTGATGTTGAAGCTAATGGCTACTGAAATACCTGTCATCAGCTTGGAGCAGGATTCCTTCACAGTAGAAATTCAGGGCTCCATGGAGGTGTTGGCTGTTCTGCCAGACTCAATCACCCAGTCTCTGTTCACAATGAACATAGTAAGTACAACAAACAAGGTGACATTTCACTCAGGGTCAAATATGTTTGTTCCTTCCTTCTGTTAAAACTCTGTACAAGAAGCAAAGAAAACGCCAAATTTCTAGTACTTAACCATGCAAGTTCCCCTTAGTCACAGGTGGTGTATGTGTGGCCTCACCTAACCTCTGGGACATTTCTATGGGAAAGAACATTTTCCTTTTGATGGACAAAAATCCAAACAGATAGTGACTCTGATTAACCAAGGTTTTCTTCTCTGGAATGACAGTTCTGTAAGTATGAGTCATGCTTCTAGGCAACTTGTTCATGTCTTTGATTAATGAAATCTCATTACCCCCATTTCAGCTCTTGTCAGTGCCATTCAAACAAACAGATGTTTACTGTGTGCAGCCTTGCAAGGAGGAAGTTGCATTTACCTAAAACGGCTCCCATAGATAACTGGAAAGATGGTATTTATGTATTTGTGACTAATTTACAGGAAGAGTCCTGGGCTTTTTATGTCTAGTAACCCATGTTTTCTTTATTCTGCAGGCAGCCAACACCAGCATTTCTCTGAATATATTTGACCAGAAATTGATGGGCTCCCTATGTTTGAACAGGTAATCCAACCTGGGATGAAAAAGATTTCCAGCCCTTTGGAAAACAATGTTAGCAATCACAACATTAGTAGTTGAGACATATGATTAGATAACTAAGAATATGTTTTGCTGGTAAATCCATCTGCATTAGATTCTCTAAATCTGGCAGCACTTGTACAGTTTGGAGGAGGTAGGAAGCTTCTCTTTGACAACTGCCATGTCCCCAAGGGACTGCCCACCAGCTATGGATTGCTGCAGGGCAGTGGTCTCACTGGACTTCTCTGCTTTTTACATCTACTCTCCCCTCTGAGCTGGATAAACTAAGTGTGCAGGGCAGTTTTAATGACCATAAATCACCTGAGTTTCCCTCATCACTTTCCAGCTGGCAAGGTGTCATGGTTTTCTAGACAAGCTGTGCCACTAAAGCACATTAGAGCAGTCCAGGGCACAGTAAAGAACCTGGGCCCCTGCAGGTCCCCTATGCAGATATTCTTATAGCAGACATTCACCAGCTGAAGTCCTGCACTTTCCAAGGGTCAGAGAACTGGAGACCAGAGGCCAGGGCATTTAGACATCTAGCATGTCACATTTTATGGAGAAGCTCTGTATACCAGGACCTCACAATTGGGAATTGGGACTCCAATTTCATAAAAGTTCTTTAGAAAGACACAAGGTTAAGAACAGGCAGAGTTCGTCATGGCAGAGGTATGTTAAGAATTTAAGGAGGATAGTGCTGTTACCATTTTCTGCAGTAATTTTCTAAGAGGAAAATCTAGAGTGTACTGGAAGCTGGCCTTGAGAGACAGAATGCTGGTGCTGTGGAAATTCAGAAATCTTTTGCTGGATCCAAGAGTAACATAGGAAATAAGTATTTCAGTTTGGAAACACAGGCAGTAGCAACAAAGCCAGCAGCAGCAGTACTATACCATGAACAGCTCCTCTCTTCCTGGTAAGACTCACAAGAAAGCCTTATGCAGCTGTACCAAAATCCTTGCAAGATACCTGACACCCTACAAGTCCTTGGTAAAATCAATTGTCAGTGGGATTTTCAAAACAGCACAGAGGGACAATCACACTCACATTGCTGGCTACAGCCCTTCTAGCACACTCTTGCATGGATGCTCAGCAATGCTCCAAGAAAACCACGTCTTTCTCTATGCGGTACGCAGTGTGTGAAATTGCTTCAAAAATCTCTTTACAGATGCTTCTTAAGGCCTGGAGCTCTACAGCAGTGACTGCACATGATTAGAATAACTATGTTTATCCTTTCTTAGTGATTCATCTCGTTTCACTTCTTTCCCTCAGGCTCCAGTTCTCCCTAGCCCACTCCAATGTTGGCTCTTTTGAGGTAAGTGGGTAGTTGGAGCATATAGGAAATGCAAAGCAAGAATATCAGTGATATCAAGGCTAAAGAGGAAGCAGCTAAACATTATCTGTATTTCTAAATCACTAGGTTTCATTCCCAGATGGCTCTTTTCCTGTCTTCTGGCAGCCACCTCTCCGTTCTGGACTTAAAAGTATACTGTTTGGGGCAAGTTAGTGCTCTGCAAATGAGACACTGTAGTTCCCGCGGCTGCTGTAAGCCGAGATCTCCCGAATTGTCAGGGTGAAACAGCAAATCAGAGAACACAGCAGAGCCCAGCGCCGTCTAATGGTCACACGGATAGCTGAGGCACAGGCACTCCATGCACTGCAGTGGCGCTCATCAAGGCGCTCTGAATTACGGCGGGGAGGGGGAGTCAAGATCCTTCCCTCCGATGCCTGAAATAGCACAGTTGTAGCCTTGCAGGCGAAGACCCAGCCTCCGCAGTCATTTCATTCTCAGTGTAATCAATCAGCTCCGAGGAGGTGAGGAGAAAGGATTAAAACTGCTCTGGTCCTGCTTTGCTATTGGTGATAAATTATCTCACAATATATAAAGGAAATAGACGGTTTCAAATTAAAATGTTGGCCAAGCATAATGAAACCCATTTGCACGTTGCATCTCACTTCCTTTGCATCATTCCAAAACCTTAAGATCCAAAGTTTACTTGAGTTTATGACTCTTTGAGGCTGAAAAAGAGCTGGAAGTTGAATAAGAACCTACTAACTCCACCCAGGATTAGGTCCCGACAGTTCTACCACCATGAGGAAATGATGGCTAACTCAGTTTTCTTGTCTGTGGCAGGTCTTGCTTCTGGAGAACATCCTATCTTACATTTTACAGACTAAAGTAATTCCATCAGCTAATGGTAAGGCTGTATTTCAAAGCATCAGCTAAAAAGCTTCCAGCAGAGTGTGTGATTCTAGAAACTTCTACTGAATTTCTGATTAAGTTTTCAGCTCCCATTAACTTGAGTGGAAAATGACCATCAGCCAGTAAGCAGTGGAAGGGAGAGATTGATCTGTAGGGGGTGTAAGTGTTCCCTTTCATTGGCACTGTTCTGCAAAAAGGGCAAAAATTGCTTGGAGAGTAAAAATTCATCTGCCTTCATCTCAGTCTAGGTGGCCCTGATGCATGAGGCAGAAGAGTATGTCTCTCTCATCTGCACACCTGCCTGAGGCCACCATATGTGAAATGTGTTCCTTTTTATTAGACCAGCACAGAGGTTTTGCCTCTTGTAAATCTTATTTAAGGCCCTGGAGGGAGACACAGCTTTGTGTCAGCCCTCTATACTGGGATGAAAATCACCTTCTTTAGTTAATGGATACAGATGGGAACTGGTTCTAATGATGGTAGAGCTGTATTAACAATGCCTCAGGGATCATTAGGGACAAATCACTGGGTATGTAATCTGTTGAACATGAAATGCCTTGGTTTGGCTGCAACACTCTGCCAAGAGAGAAGCACCCGTAATTCTTTTCTACCATTGGTAAATGAGCATCTTAACTACCTCCCAGGGCTGCTTGTGAAGACTAAGAGGCTAATTGTAATAAATGACCTACAAGTCTCTGCATAAACAGTGGTGTTGAAAGGCAGGTGTTTATTATCTTTCTAACGCATACCTAAATCATTGTTTGTCTCCTTTTTTTAAGCTAAACTGTCCAAAGGATTCCCTCTTCCCAATCTGGCCAATGTTACCTTGACAAGACCTCACATTAAAATTACACAGGTGAGATTTTGATACTTATGGAAGATTTTTCTTTATTAAAGGTTATCCCTCCTGTTCCTTTTTCTTGCTAGGCATTTTTTTATCTTCTGTTATGCCAGAAATTTGCTGCACTTGAGCTATTTAAGTAGTAAAAATGGGTTTAAAATGAGATCTGTAATAATGGTAAAATTCTATTAGAAAAAAATGTGTCTTTCTTTGAGAGGAAAAGTTGGAACTGAATATGTAACTATGGAGTGACACAATGCACAACTTGTTCAGCCTTGCAAGCTGAATTCAGTGTAAAAACAGATTTAACATATTGTTCAAGTTTGGCCAATCACATCAAATTAGAGTTATCGCTATCTCACAGTCCTGTTGAATACTTGAAATATGAGAGGGAGGCAAATTCGATTTTGTGCTCCTAGGATGCCTGGATTTTGTTAATAATTGGTGATAATGACTGATGGTCGTAGCCAAAAACAGTTAGTGAGCTCTTAGAAAATATTTTTTTTGCCCTCAGGTTATCCTTCTCCAAATCCAGCCCTTAGTTTGAGCATACAGAATGTTGCTAGGCAATCAGTCAGTACAAGAGCAGCACTGACAAATGAATGCCCAGAAAATGAGTAAGCCTGTTGCATTTCTCCACTTGTTTACCAACTTCTCAAAGTTATTTTCAGCTTTGCAGAGACTCCTAAATCTTTGTTTGTGGTTAAGCACAAAACACAACTCAGGAAAGGAAATGTAAAGGTTGTTTTCAATTGTTCTTTGCTTCCCAGATACCTTATTCCCTACAAAATATAATTGCTTGAAGACTGCTTTCAGTGGCACTCACTGCCAACAGTCTTATAGACTAATAGCGAATGAAGGATTTTAGTTTTTCTGTGGTGCCCATTATCCCCTCACATTCTCTAGCCAGTCTCCTCATCAGTAAGTAGGAATGAGAGACAACACAGAATTGCTATGCCCTACCAAAGTGAGTGAGATTCCCACTTAAAGGCTAGTTCTAGAGTTTCCAGTCCCAGTCTGTTGGCTATGGTCAGTAGGAAGAAAGACAATTCTTCCTGCTTTTCATAGACAGAAAGGCTGGATGGTTCTTTGAGCAACCTGATCTAGTGGAAAGTGTCCCTGCCCATGGCAGGGGGGTTGGAACTGGATGGTCTTTAAGGTCACTTCCAACCCCAAACAAGCTGTGATTCTGTGACTGTGATGAACTGCTCTCTGCAGGCTCATTGCTCTGTATGTGCTGACAATGGGGGAAGCTTTGAGTTTAAATTAAATGGTTAATTCTTAAGTGGTGCAAATTAGGTAAAAAATAATCCCACCTTGTGGACAATGTTCTAGTTGCCTCAAGGCTCTGATGAACCTTCCTGAGTAGGCTGTACGATCTTTAGATTCCCCTCTGTCACTAACATGGTGCAAAGGGATAGCACCCAGGGAAAGATGGAGCCCTTTTACAAAGTTCAAAGGACAGAGTTCAATAAAACTTGTTACTTCCAAACTTCCAATCCTCAGTAGATTTTTGGACTTTAAAAACCAAGATCAATTTGAAATTAAGAAAACCAAAATAACACGTTCATTTGTAATTCATGGTATGTCCATGACTGTTCTTCTCCCCGCAGGGATATGTGTTGATTTCGACTGATGTCCACTACAAACACTAAAGGAGAAGAGAGATCACTTGTTAAGCATGAACTTCAGATCAAGTCAATAATGTGACTCTGAATACTAAATACTGTCCAGTTCTGCTGAAATGTTTAACTTGAGCTCTGACAACCCCCATCCAGGCTGGGGTCAAGAGGGGGTGCTGGGAATCAAAAAAAGCTGATGGAATGGTCAGCTGGTATAATGGTGGTAAAAAGCAGATGCAAGGGAGAACATGTAACACATGCTTGACATTTATTTATTCTATAGTTTAACTGATGCAAAAATGTTTTTTAAGATGAATGACTCTTGAAAATACAGTTTCGTCTATACACTTCCAGAAAGATGCTGCAATCTCTTAAAATTAGGAAAAGTACATTTTCAAAATGCTGCCGATGCCTTGGAGTGGGTACCTAGAACAGAGGCTAGACAGTTAGAGAATCAAGTAGGTATTTATTAAAGGCCTTCAATAGATACACCTTGGGCAGTGCAAAAGCCTCCCAGAGACTACACCCAACATGGACAACATGGATGAGTTTTCCACACTTTTATAAGTTTTGATCAATTTACATATCAGGGTTAATCTTCCCTCCTTACAGCTTCAGGTAAAGAAGTAATTTATCCCAAGTTTGCTCTCCCCCCGCACCCCGCCCCCGGTCATTGTGTACATCTCTGCGGCAGTGAGGTGTCCTTGAGTTTCAGGCCTAGAGAGGATTTGTTATGTCTGACTAGAATGGGAGGACAGGAGCTAACAGACTATATGGAGCTTTAGAGTTACACTAAAGCAGAACAGGATCTGAAAAATATAAAAGCTAAAGCCCACGACATCATTTCCCCCTTTTAGAGGCTTGACAAGACCTCTACCTTGTCGAGTCTCTATTCTTAAATGTCTATTAAAAATATGTATCTAACAGCAGTATATGTCTAACAAAAATACATAAACAAGAATTATAATTTACAACTATCATGAACACCTCTTTAATTTAGGGGCAGTTTGATAACCATGAAGTAAGGGTGGAATATATAATTAAATTCAGTGTGTTATATCTTTGAATGTTAGTTGATGTAAGATCCAAGTTGGTTCTTAAATTGTGGACAAATCTTTGCTGATGTTTCTACCTTTTGAATTGGATTTGGACTAGAATCATATGCAAACTTTGGTTCCAAACTGGAGTCATGGTTACCAAACTGTGTAGATAACAAGCACAGAAAAAAACCTATTTAGACTACATCATCTTTGTTTGTATCAGTCTCTGTTTTTCCAGTTGTTTCAGGAGCAGAAGCTTTCTTAACTCTGAAGTAGTGAATCTAGGGTCCTTTGCCAGTGACTTTGACTGGGGTGAGGGTAGTCAACAGGACTTGGAATGGTCCTCTCCACTTGGCCTGTAAAGGTTCACTGTCCTGCCACTTAACAGAGACCCAGTTTCCAGGCTGGAAGGGATGTGCAGGTGCGTCCAGTCCTACGGGTCTGGATAGCATGATGTAATTCTGGAGCTTCTGCAAAGTGGAACCTAAAGCCATTAGATAGCTCTGTAAATTAGATTTCCCTCTCATCTCAATTTGTCCTGGAACATGTGGAATTTGATATGGCCTGCCATACAGTATTTCATAGGGACTGATNTAGATTTCCCTCTCATCTCAATTTCTCCTGGAACATGTGGAATTTGATATGGCCTGCCATACAGTATTTCATAGGGACTGATGTTATCCCTCCACCTCAGTTATATGCGGATCCTCAGTAAAGCTATAGGCAAGGCCTGAACCCATGTCATGGATGTCTCTTGACAAATTTTGCTAATTTGTGTTTTGAGAGTTCCATTCATACGTTCAACCTTACCACTTGCTTGGGGTCTGTAAGGTGTATGCAGATCCCAAGTAATTATCAAAATCTGGCTAACTTCTTTAACGACTGTTGCAACAAAATGTGGTCCCCTGTCTGATGACATCCCCGAAGGAACCCTGAACCTTGAAATTATATGGTTGAGCAAAACTTTCACCACCTCCTTGGCTGTGTCAGTGCGACAAGGGTAAGCTTCAGGCCATCCACTGAAAGCGTCAACCAATACCAGTATATGCCTGTATCCCTCTTTGCGTGGTAACTCAGCGGAATATATATGCCAGTAATCTCCAGGAAGATCCCCTGCCTTTGTTACTCCTAACACAACTCTTTTCCTCATATCAGGATTGTTTTTACAGCAGATCTCACATTTGTTCACTACTGATTGTAAAATATCAGCCAATCCCTTTCCTATTGCCACCTTTTTTAGATGTTCCAAAAGATTTTCAGCCCCAAAATGTGTACTTTCATGTTCTCTTTGAGCTAGCTCCTGGAGGATCAGGGGTGGGCCTACAACCTGGTTAGCTGGTATAACAGGCCATCCATTTTCTGTGATCTCAGCCTTAAGGAACTTAATTAACTTGTGGTCTGCCTGATCATACTTTGGGGTGAACCCTGACAGATCAATCTCTTTTTGTGGAATTACTGCGAGAATACCTTTGTCTGCAATTCCTCTTGCTGCTTTATCAACAAAGCAATTCCCCAATTTTGGAGTGGTTTTCCCTTTTTGGTGACCCCTACAATGCATGATAGTTACTTCTGTGGGTTTTCTGATGCTCTCCAAGAGGGCAAGGATCTGTTCAGCATGTTTGATTTGATTACCTTGAGCATTCAACACTCCTCTCTCCTTCCAGATGGCTCCATGGGTGTGTACAACATTAAATGCATATTTAGAGTCAGTCCATATATTTACCTTCTTTCCTTTGCTCAGGTCCAGGGCCCTCATCAGTGCATTCAGTTCTGCTTTCTGCAATGATACATCTGCTGGCAGGGCCTTCGCCTCAATTGCCTTGTCCTGGGTTGTTACTACATAATGTGTCATTCGCTTACCATTTCTCATGAAGCTGCTCCCGTCTGTAAACAGCTCCCAATCTGGATTTTCTAGGGGCATGTCCTTCAGGTCTGGTCTGCTGGACTAGACCTCCTCAATTGTCTGCAAAGAGACATGCTCAGGCACATCGTCAATTAAGGTGGAAAACAGAAACATGGCAGGGTTAACAACAGAAGTTGTTTTCAGGGTAACATCATCCTGTTCCAACAACAGTGATTGATATTTAAGCATCCAGCTGCTGGACAGCCATTGTCCTCTCTTTTGTTCAAGTACAGCTGCCACAGGATGGGGTATATACACTACAATGTATTGTCCAAGGGTAAGTTTCCAGGCCTCTTGAATCAAGATGACAGTAGCCACCACGGCCTTCCAACACCCAGGCCACCCTTGGCTAACATTGTCTAGTTGTTTGGAAAAGTAAGCCACGGCCCTCCGTTGGGTCCCAGGGCACTGCTCTAGTACCCCCAAAACAACATTTTGTTTCTCATGTGTAAAGAGTTCAAAAGGTTTAGTTAAGATTGGCAAACCCAGTGCTGGAGCTGACATTAGAGTGTTTCNATTGGCAAACCCAGTGCTGGAGCTG
>VYZT01040884.1:1234-11888 GCA_013400735.1 Pomatostomus ruficeps
AACTACCCAAAAAATTCAAACTTTCAAGAGTATTCCTTCAAAGAAAGGTTTTGTAAGGGGAAAAATGTGATTTCCAGTATTTTCTTACATTTTCTTACATGGAAGAGGCAGAAATGAGACCTTTTAAAAAGAGCAGCAAAAGCTGGCACCTCGAGGGCTGCTGTGAAGCCTCCGGTGATTTCTCAGTTCCAGTGGCTAAGGATTGAAAGAGATCTTGCTCCTGAAAGGCAACTGCCCATATTCAAGTGCATTCCAATGCCCTTTCCCCAAGAATTTTTCTCCAAGGCTGCTCCACAAATGCTCATAGACACCCTCATGACAAGTAGTGAAAAACTCTGCTTTTCAGCCCTGCATCTTTCCAATCCCTTCCAAATTCCCGAATTTCCAGGCAGAAAAAAACCCTGTCAGAGGTTTACTAAAAGCCTCAGAAGGCTGGGAAATGGTTCAGGAATTGAAGGAAGCAATAACAGAGTTCACAACATCTGCTGACATTTGCTAATCTCTAATCAGAGCCTCCACTCGGGGGATTCACCCTTTTTTTTTTTTTACCCAGCTGGAAATGAGGTGAGGCAGAAAAAGCGTTGCAGAACAAAACCAGCACAGGTCTTTTCTTTTCCCTCTGAATTTTTATCCATCTTTCCAGATCATAATCACCTTCATTTTCTACAGCACTTCAGCTCAAACAACGCCGTTATCCGACTCTTCATATGCAACAGAAATTATATTATGTTGAGAAAATTACTCATTTCAAAATTAACCCCCATTTTTCCTTGTTTTTGCTCTTTGCATTCATCTAAACAGAAAAGGTTTTTAAAACTCCATTGAAAATCAACACACTTTTGCAGCCTTCCATATCTGCTTCTAAATTATTTAAATTACAAGGCCACCAGCAAATTTTGTGTTCAATCTCCTCTGTTGACCAGCCTGCCATGAGATTTCAGATAAAATAACCACGTTTTGCTCATGTAGCCTGGTCAGACTTTCATAACCACCCAAATTCCTGTATTTCTCTCCAATTTCGATAATCTTTGTGCCAAAAGAAGAATCAGCAAAGACTAAAAAGAAAATGCAAAAAAATAAATAAATCCTCCCCCCAAAAAGAAGAAAAAGAGCAAAAACCAAACCAATGAGACAATGATAAATAAACCAATTTAAATTAAACCCTGCCACAACTAGAGCATAAGTAGCCGTGTTGTTTCATCATAAAATTAGGAAATGTTTATAAGTTCTCAAGCACGTCCTTGTTTAAAAGGGATAATAAATATCATGTATTCCACATGTGTATTCCCCATATGTGGAAGACTTTAAAACTTTTGCCCATAAACAAAGAGATAAACAGCTGCTAAAATAATTGAATACCAAAAATTAATCTTTAGCAAACTTTCTGAAATTCAAATTATCTATCACATTGTGTTAAACACGTATTCTAAAGCAAAATTCTGTTTACATATATTCTGCAGCAAACATACCTTCTATCATCATTAATTATTCCAAATTAATTAATTCAGGCTTGCACAGCAATTTTATTCCCCATTTCCTAACAACACCATCATCAATCTCTGAGAGCTGCATAAAATAGAATCTCATTCTCCTAATGGGCTGGAATTTATTTTTCACTGGAAGATTCTTTCTGGTTTTTACTCCACACAACCCAATTTTGTCTCTTCATGAAACCTCCACCCTTAAAAGAGTGAGAATTTGCAAAACCAAAGCAGTACCAGTCACTATTTTTCACCTCACAACGCTACACAAAACATCACGGCTGCAAGAAGTTTGATAAGCTTGGCAAAATTTAAAAAACAAATAAATAACATCCCACCCAGAAAAAATCCCAAATTTGACATTTGTTTACAATTGCCAGAAATCACATTGTGCAAGAGTCCAAAAAGACCAAGGAAAACTTGGAAATTTTAGTTTCGAAATCTCCAGGACTTTGATTTGCTGAGAAAACAGAGGAGTTTTAGAAACTTGGGAATGGTAGAAACGTTTCTGCAGAGCTCTCTCGGCTGTACAACAGCAAAAACAAATCTTCCTGAAACATTTGGACTCCCGTTAAATATTTTGTGTTTGGGTAAATTCATAACACAGGACCTGATGCTGCATTTCTGCATACTGATCTGGAATTAGAAGAAAACTTCATACTCACTGCCAGGTGATTTCTACATTAAAAACCCAAAGAACTTCAGCTGTTCATCACAGTGAAGTGGAAAAGTTCTGCTATGTTTCCAATCTTTAATGGATTTTTTTTCCTTGCAAACTTGAATATAATGAGTTTTTTAAATCACACGGGGACGTTCACATTCAGATTAATTTGCTCGTGAAGCTCTTTCAGCTGATCCCAATCTACTGATCCCAATCTACCTCTGAAGCAGGAGAGCTCAGCCAAACCTCCTGCAGATTGACAAGAGTAAAATAATAACAAAGGCAGAAAATCCAAGGGGGAAATGAGATATTGAGTGATTTTTGCAAGAAACATTTGCATTGGGAACAGCAATTTGCTACAACATACATGCAGCCATGCTTGCTGCCATAAAGGAGGATTTGATCTTTTTTTAACCTGCGGATCCGCTCATTTTTTAAAAAAATTGTGTTCATTTCAAGCTTTTGTGAAGGCAGGGGTTTGATCCTCACCTGTGCAGGCCATGAGGAATCTTTCTGCCCCCTTTTCCCTCACTTACAAGAGGAGCCTGTATTTTACCCATATAAAGTTGTTCCCACTTTGCTTGCAGGAGAAAATTGGATTTCTGTTCTCTGAAAAACAAGATCATGGATCTGAAGATTTGAATGATTTTTTTGGGGTGATTTTTTTGAGGGTAATTTTTTGGGGGTGATTTTTTTGGGGGGGGGAGGGCGGGTAATGTTTTATGGGGTGCTGAGTTATTGTTTTCTAGGCTTGGGTTTTGTTTGACTTTTTAAATTCTGAAAAGGCTTTTGCTATAGAGTTGAACAGTTACCAATATATCTTGGATTGAAGCAAACCAGTGCAAGGCTGCCACGGTTTCAATGGGATGAGGATTTGGTGCTGGAAAACCCCTGGCTGCTCTCCTCCTGAGCTCCCTGAGAGCCATAAAGTCATTTATGCTGTGCCATCAAAGCCACGGGTGATGCTCTCTGCATCGTTTTGCTGTTTGCCAACCGCAGCTGAACTCATGGGCAGCACAACTCGCTGCAGCAAAGTTTCCTGGGAAGGAGCTGTAATTAAAATTACAGCAGGATTTGCCTTCTTAACCTTAATAAGCAATTCTGGAAGTGCACAAAAAGCAACATTGAGTGCGTTGACTGGAAAAAAAAAATAAAGTTGGGTATCTGCTTAAAGCTGATTTCATTTTAAGAATGAGCAAAAAAAAGTTTTGCTTCCTCATGCCTGATTTCTGAGGAGTTTTCCCATAAAAGTTACAGCAACGTTCAGCTAAAAATATTTCTGTATGGAAATCAGATCATGCCTCGCATGGGATGTGTGGTTTAATCTCTGCATTTCAGCAACATCGACTGTAAATTAGAAATGGAGAAAGGCTCGAAAGAAAAAAAGTTAATTTTATTAATTTCACATGCTTCAATTATAGGCCAGCCTCATTCATCCAATTCTCCGGCTTCTAAATCTGATCCTGTTTCAATTAAATACAAATACATTCATTTTGTAATGAAGCCTTGTGTCCATGTTCTCCCTCAGTGAGAAATCACAGGGAAAGCTTTAGGGTTTGTAAGCCCTGCCTGTAAAAGGAACAGTTTTCCAGCAGGCACTTTAAAATAGTCCAAATAATTCTGAGAAAAACCAGACTGTGTGGATAGGCCATCCAAAAGGAAGTAGAAAATACCAAATCCAAATGCTTAATCACACAGTAATTGGCTTTATTAAGGATTCCTTCCAACAAGAATTGCATGGGAACAAATGATGAATGGAGAATGGGTTCCTGTAGTTAAGCACAGTCTGAGGCAGAAGCTCAGTCCTAAAAGAAAAATCTTTAAGATTTCCAAGTACTAAATGCAGAGAATTTAATTTTAAAAAATTACTGTTGTGGAGAATGTCCACACACACCAGAATATCCAAACATGAGGGTCAAGTTCAAACCCAAACCCACTGTAAATAGAGAAGCAGCTGATGGTGCTGCAGTGCTAAAGGAAGACATCCCGGTTGTATAAAACCTTTAAAGAGTTTATTCAGAGGGAAATTTGCAGCTCGTGGAGGAGAGAAACCACTTTTGTTTTACTGGGAACAGCACGGAATCTGGGGGAAAGGACTCCCATGGGTTAAATAATCCCAGCCATCCCCAGGCTGCTCTGCATTCCCATTTTCATGGCCCTTCGTGCTTTAAATAAAAAGTGCTAATGAACTCTGATCTCTGATGAGCTGAGATGCAAAGCTGTGAGATGTCAGAGGCTCCAGGTTCTGCAGAAACCTTGCCAGGATACATTGCAGAGCATTTCCTGTGTATTTCATGACCTGCCTGCAAGAGTACACTCCTTCTTAATCCACAAATATCAACAGAAACAAGAAGAGAAACTTCTGCCTAGAAAAGCCAAGACCAGGATCATAAACTGCACAAAATTCTGGCTTTGCAGAAGATTTCTGTGCTGCAGAACTTAGAGCGAGATTCAGTGCCAACCATAAATCGGCCACTGTGAGGATTTTGCTGCCTCTCTCTGAATATTTTCAACAGCAGCATCTTTCTGGCTGGAATCAATCAGTCCGCATGGAAGGGTGGGAAAAAAATTAAAATAAAATGGAGTGGAAGCTGTGTGGGAAAGAAGCAGCAGAAACCTCACCACTGAGGCCCTCTCTCCTCTCCTCTCCTCTCCCCGGTGACCTTGGTGATCCCTCCAGCTCTGGGGAAAACAGTGCCCGTTCCTGACACAAAAAGTTCCATTTTTCATAGGTTGTATAAATCTTATCTATCAATTTTCTCGGACGGGAATGAAGTGTTTCCTGTCTGGCTGGCTGCCACTTGGCATTTCCTGTGTCACTGAGCAGCATTTTCCACCCCCCTTCCCCTCAAGGTCCTGATCTCTTTCCACAAGGAGCACAAAAAAACCCCAAAAACCAGGGAGCCCAGAGCCAGGAATTAGGCAATAAAGTGCCAAACACTGCAGGTATTCCCTCCTTTACAGCATCTCCTGTTACATCACCCTGGATATCCCTAAAGAAATGGACACGAGCATCCAGCACCGTTTATGGGTGAATATTTCACTGAAATGGTGCAATCCACTCAGGGTTGTTCACAGGCAGTTGTTTGAACAGCATTTTAGATTCCCTGGCCACACCACAAATTGCTCTTCTCAGGATTTTTGGGAAGGGGATATGGGACAGAAAATTATATTGAGCTTCACAAGTTGCTGAACACACACCCCAAGCAAGGGTCAATATAGAAAATATCAAATAACCAGCTACATAAGGGATCGCACAGAGATCAATGCACGTTTGTAATTTTTTACTTGAATAACCAAGGAAAATTAAAAAAACAAACAACCCAACCCTCAGACACATCCCCATAGTTCTGGAGATTTTGTCAAAACCTTCACCTAAGCAGCCTGATTTTTCTCCGTAAAGTTCACCTTCTGATGAGCTTAACCTGCCTTTCAGCACCTCTTCCAGACCTGTGGGAAAACATTTTTTGGGGTGGCCTCAGGACACAGTTTTTGCCAGAAAAGCAACAAGATCTCAGATTAAGAGGCTAAATTCGAACTTCATCATGCAGCTTTGTTTTCCCACGTCCAGCTAAACCTTTCCAGGTTTCAGAGATGCTGTTCCTTAGGTAAGAACCATTTTAAAAAAAATCCAGTCACTCACAGATAGGTTGTCTCTAACAAAGCGAATGAATTTGAAGGAATGTTTCATCTTAAAAAGAACCGAAAGAATCTGACAGATGCAGACGAAGGCACTAAAATGTCACACCCTCTGAAAAAGGTTCCAGTCTAAAGTTCAGATTGACACTGGCAAGGCAGCAGTTGCTCTGTAATGACACAGATTTTTAAAATGCAGGAAGATAAATGACCAAGAATGCCTGGATTGCAGATTCTTAAAAGAAAATCAGGCTCTGCTGATGAGAAATGATGAGAAATGAACAAAACTCATCTATGCCAGTAGGAAGCCTGCTGAAAAACCCCAATGAGCACAGCCTTTTACAAGACATTCCAGTACAAATAGTTGCTGCATGGCTTTGTTTTCCAACACTTTACAACACAATATGTTCATGAAAAAACATCTGTTCTTATTGCAAACCATTATAATAACTGTGAAGGAAAATGTTTTAATTATTAGCAGATGCAGCATGCTTAGAAATGTGTCTTTGGCCATGTAATTTCAGCAAAGGTGGACTTATTCTTAGGACCAGTTTCATTCTTTCACCAAGGCAATGTGAGAACCGTCAGCAGCAAATTTGTGGCCAGGCAGCTTCAGCACCCATTTTTGTATTATTATATTATATTAATTATATTAACTATATCAATTATGTCAATTATTTATATTTATTAAATTATTATATTATATTATATTTATTATATTGTATTGTACTGTCTTATATTATATTGTATTATATCGTATTATAATGTATTGTAATGTATTATATTGTATTATACTGTATTATATGGTATTATACTGTATTATATTGTATTATATTATTTTCCCGGAAAAGGGCAAGAAAATTGATTTATTTGCCTTCTTGGGCATCACCAGAACAATTTTCCAGTGAGCTCTGGTCAGCTGTACTGCTGTAAATCCAGCAGCATAATTTCCCTTGCACGACTTTTCCTGCATCAGTGAGAATGGATTAAAAAAAGAACAAAAGCCATGCAGCACTTCCAGGCTCGCCTGCTTTTTCCGATACGGGATTTATCAAGCAACACTTTCAACAGTAAATATCCTTGACATTTAGTTGCTGAAGTAAAGTAAATATAGGGCCCAAAAGTGTCATTTTTATGGAGTAGAACTACACTTCAGAGTGTATGTCAGAAGTGAAATTCATTTAGCTAAACTGAAAGGAGCCATCTCAAACTGATAAGGGGTATGGAAATGGGCTGATACAAACATTTCAAAGATTCCTTTGCAAGGTGTCCCTGAGGAGGAGAGACTGATGGACCATCAAAGAGCCTCATCCTGCTACCTGCAGAGATTCTTTGTGCGGGATATTGCATTTGTGCTGCAGAGACTTCGCTGTCCATTAGAATGATTTTGATTCCTTTGATTTTGATTCCGCGTGTTTCTCTTGATATTAAACACTCTCCACGTGCTCATTAAGTCCCGATATTTGTTTCTCAAGGGCATGTCAAGCCAACAGCAAACCTGGAGTTCAAACTTAGACAATGCTTGTGATCAAGGGAAAAAAACCAGCACGGAATTCTCTGTGGCCTGGCGTGAACTCATTACCGCGCATTTGCATAATCCTGTTTTGGAAGGCGCGTGAAGGACACTCTGCCTGTGACCCTGGAGTTTTTAGGAGAGGCTGGGAAGCAGAGATGGAGGTGTTGTGGGTGGTGTTGAGGAATGGATGCATTGGAAAGAGCAGCCACACACAGGCTGAGAGCCTGGGGGTGAAAACGAAGGATCACAGCCCACCCTGGACAGGAAATCCAGGGCCTTGAGGGGAAGGGGGGTGGAATATGATTTCTGGTCCCATATGCCCTTCCCGAAAATCCTGAGAAGAGTAATTTGTGGTGTGGCCAGGGGATCTAAAATGCTGTTCAAACAACTGCCTGTGAACAACCCTGAGTGGATTGCACCATTTCAGTGAAATATTCACCCATGAACGGTGCTGGATGCTCGTGTCCATTTCTTTAGGGATATCCAGGGTGATGTAACAGGAGATGCTGTAGAGGAGGGAATACCTGCAGTGTTTGGCACTTTATTGCCTAATTCCTGGCTCTGGGCTCTCCGGTTTTTGGGGTTTTTTTGTGCTCCTTGTGGAAGGAGATCAGGACCTTGAGGGGAAGGGGGGTGGAAAGTGCTGCTTAGTGACACAGGAAATGCCAAGTGGCAGCCAGACAGACAGGAAACACTTCATTCCCACCCTAGAAAATTGATAGATAAGATTTACACAACCTATGAAAAGTGGAACTTTTTGTGTCAGAAACGGCCGTTGTTTGCCCCAGAGCTGGAGGGATCACCAAGGTCACTGGGGAGAGGGGAGGGGGCCTCAGTGGTGAGGTTTCTGCTGCTTCTTTCGCACACAGCTGCCGCCCCTGAGGCTGGGCTCCACTGCAGCCCACCCGAGCGGGGCACAAGGGTGGATGAGGCCTTGCCTGAGCTGCAGGAAACATCGCACTGCCGAGCTCTCATCCCGACGTGGGATTTCAGCCACCCAGATGTCTCCTGGGAAAGAAGTACAGCTGTCCAGGGGCACAAGGTGAAGAACTTTCGGGTCCAGGTGTGAGACAAACCAAAGAGGGCAGGAGCATTGCTGGAGCTGGTGCCTGTGGGATGGAAAAGCTCGTCAGAGCAATGAGGGCTGGAGGCAGCCTGGGCTGGAGTCACCACGCCCTGGCTGAGTTCCTGATCTCATGGAACTGGCACAGAGCAAAGTCAGAACCCTGAATTTCATGACAGTGAACTCCTGGTTGTTTAGAGAATGAATGGATGAGATCTGGAAAATTCCGCTTAGAGACAGCAGGGCTGACCAGAGCTGGCCACATTTTAGGGCCACTTTTCTTAGGACTCTCCATTCTGGTCCATAAGAAATCAAGCAAGACAGGCCAGAAACTCCTGTTTTCATCAAGGGAAGAAAGAAATACCTGGGGAAACCCAGCCCTTACCTCTGGGTGAGCAAATCTTATGGAGCAGATCCTTCTGGAAGCACGTGCAAGGCAGGGAGGTGTTTAATCAAAAGGGAACTGCAGTTATAAAGAAAAGCCTTTTGGAAGAGGTTTGCAGCAGTAGCTTAAAGGGCTCCTTTTGTCCTTCAAAAGCACCCCTGCAAATTCCTGCTCTCTGGAGAGGATGGAGCAGAGCAGCTCTGTATCTTCAGGCCCATTCATTTGAGTATTCCAACTAGCGTGGCTCACTGTTTATATTCCTGGCCACTGGCCATGGATAAAGGAATAGGAACATTTTTTTTGCCCTAGATAAAAAGAGAAACACCATTACTGGGTTCTGATGCTTTGGTATTTGTGTTTGTTCTCCTCGCCTTGGGGCAGTGAGGCTGAGAACAGGCAAGAGAGAGAGGGAAAGCGAGGGCTGGACTAGAGGATGCTTGGACTTTACAAGAGTAGCTTTATCCTCCTGCTGAAAGGATCAGGAACAGCACAACGCCCATGATACCTGGACAGACCTGGGAAGTTGGCATAGGCCAAAATAGAAATTAATACTCTTCAAAATTTCTGCTTCACATCCCGTGCAATGTGTGTCCATTTTTCCAGCTGAATTTAAACACTTAGCCACTGAGCACCTTTTCCCCACAATAACTGCTGGTTTTGCTGCAGAGCATCTTGGTCCCAGCTCATGCAAACAGGTGGATTTCCATCTCTAGAAGGCAAAAGAAATCACAACCACTTTATTATGTAGGAACTTGTTAGCAGGAAATATCGGCTCCTTGTAAACATTCACAAGCAAGCCATGCGGGAAGCTGTCAGTATTCAATTATATTCAGTAGAATGTCTTTCTGCAGGAAAACAATTCATCTCCTATTCAAAAGGATTAAAATGAACTTGGAATATTTTGTTGAGGGAGCCAACTTTTCAAAATCCTTTGTAATCAGCTCTGTAACTAAAAGGGGAAAAAAGAGCAAGGAAAGGAATTCACACCTGTGCTTTCTAGAAGATGGCTGTATAAAACAACTGAATAAACAAAGCTGCACGTTTCAGATCTGATCACCTACTTCAAAAAGAATTTCTAAAATAAATTCAACTGCCTTTATGAAGTTCATTAGTTTATATGCATTATTATCTCATTTAATTCCTAATTGGCAGCCATTTCCCCTTGCTGCATGCTGGGGCATCAGACTGTAGCTTTCCACACAATTTGGTGTCGTGTTCAGCTTTTAACTCCTCTTCCATTTCTCCTTGCTGTGTTTTATGAAACTCCTTAGCTCTTATTTTTCTTCCTCTTCTGTGTTACTGTCAGTGACTACATACTCAGCTCTCCCCATCTTTCTTCCTCTATACAGGAAGAAGTTTCCATGAGCTGGGCAGATTGTGGTGGCTCATAAACCTCGTACTTCAAGCTGGCAGGAAGCCAGAAGAGCCTGGGGAGAGCAAGCCCAGGTTGTCACACCCTGTACTCATCAGGGTTCACCATCTCTACCAAATTCCAGCTGCGTGGTCATCACTCAGGCTCACTGAGTTGAGCTGTTTATGTCACCCAATTTAATCAGACTCCACAGGGGGACATCCATCAGGTGTCTTCTAAAGCCACCTCTTCAAAAGCACCTTCCCCTGATCACCCCAAACAGCATCTTGCATGTTTCTCCAAAACGAGAATTGGTTCAATGTAGCCACTGGTTCCTCTGCTTCTGCTCACCTTCTTTCCCTTCTCCATTTTCCTTCCCCCATATAACACAGAAAGGTCTCTCATCTGCTCTCCTTCTCTAACCCTTGCCCAGTGATATTAGGCTGTGCTGGTTTAGGCCGGGGCAGGGTTCATTTCTGTCCCAGGGGCTGTGTTTTGGGTTTGTGCTGAGCACAGGGCTGAGAGCACAGAGATGTTTTTGTTGTTGCTGAGCAGGGCTTG